>CM068306.1:0-255000 GCA_034768735.1 Schistosoma mekongi | reverse complement strand
TCTTAAATAGAATAGCTTAGTCACCTGGAAAGTCCTAACTATCTATCTACATTCAAATTGTCCACTGTATATCGTACTTCTTTTGAGATGTTGAGGTTTTTGTTTGACACTGGTTCTTATGAGAATGACTATCCTCCATTTAATTCATAATAAACATTTATATTTATATTAATTCTGTTAATAATTCTCATAATTAGCAGAGAAACCTTTAGTCAGAAGTATTTAATTAGTGTACATGTACTTAGTTATCTTTTAAAAGTTAAACATACATACTACTTACTAAAATATCTGATGATTGCATCATTTCAGCATACATTTCATAGCCATTTTGATGATTGTCACCAGATTGTTTTAATCTCTATAAAACAATAAAATGTACAATTTTTTAGGCATTTTCATTATTAATATTCTAACGAAATTTAACTAATGAAGAGATTTAATTTGAGTTGAACTGTGCTTAGTATGTGAAATCCAAGATGTTCATTTCGTTCTATTTAGGATTCATCAGCTGACTGTAACTGAATTTCAGTGTTCATATTCAATGAATTATTTTATAAACTAAAACATTCTAAAGTAAATTACAAGTGTATTGATGAGAATCGAATACAATGAAGTGAATGCATTGTATTTCGCTTAATCGTTTAGTCTTTCTCACTTTTGATTGTATTAAGAGAACCAATGAACAGTATCTATCAGTTCAAGTTGAGATATTACATTAACATGATGAGCTCGCATTATAGTTCAGCAGGAGAGAATGAAACATATATATATATATATACATATGAAAGCATAGTGAAACATATAATTGAGAAGTAGAGAAAGAGTGAATGCTAATAACGATTCTAAGGCATATCATTCAATATCTTTGATTACTAATGACAATTATCGAACAGATTCTAATCAGGTAGTATACATACATCAAATTGTGGCTAAGACTGATACTTAATGGCTTCATCAAATGATACCAGACGCTGATTTGACCAGAATTACCTATTTTTCGATTCTACCCCTACATTAGTCAAGATGGTGCATCGAGGTAGGCAGGAGGTTGTCAGTCATGCGTAATGCATGTCTCGATCAGCTCAACCAACGAACATATATCACATCACTTACTGATTTGCCACCTTCAGTTAATTACCCTGTGCGTAAACTCATTATTACTTAGTCGGTTATTCTATGATATACAAGCGATGCTTCGAAAACATCTGTGATCAAACATTTTCAAACTACAAATGTCTCCTATTTTTATTTCTTATGTTCCTCATTTATAGAGTAATACGCAGCAGATTGTGGCGTTTCGTCAGGAGCATTCATAGTTCGTCATGGAGGTAGGTCAGACTTCCAAGCTAATTTATATTCTCAATGCACTTAACCAATTCACTATTTATGATCAATATAGATGATAATTAAGATCAGTTATGAAGTAACGCATTACAATTACAGAGAAAGAGAAGCAAATCCTAAACGTGTTTGCATTATTACTCAAGGTTTTCAGAAGACTATTGATTATTGGGATCATTACTAAAGAAGACTGTTTTCTCTACAAATTTTAAATCATTACGTAGGCTTTCTTGAAGAACATCAACTTCAGAAACACTGGATCAAAGAAACGTAATTTCTAAGAAGACATCTATGAGAAATAGAATACAGGAGAGTAAACGTGTTTATTCAGAAAGAAGCCACACATAGCAGAGAATTTTGATGATAGTTAACGGTAAGTTCTAATTGAGCGATTATTGTTCGTCTGGGAAGCAGTTATAAACTTGTAAGGTATGCAGACTAATGATGAACTCTGATAAAAAATTGTTTCTATCTATTGCGTTGAAGGTTGTTTTCAGCTCAATGAATATGATTATCATCGAATGTCGGTAAATTTAACTGTGTTCTAGAATTTGACAGAGTATGAATATCTGACTATTGTGTTTTGTCCAAAACAAAAGTCAGGCTGGTTTTGGTAAATTTATCTTCAGATAAGCATTAGAAGATTATAGAGGCTAATACTGTAATCAACCACTTAATCTTTACATTATTTACTTTTCAGCTAATAATCTTCTGGTTGAACCGCTTGAAATGTCAGAACCTGTAAAACGAACATATTCAACCAATCAAGTTTTATCAGGTCATCTTAAAAGGAAAGTACAGTTGCCACTACAAGTTAGCACCTACGTTAACTGAACGATGTGACGAAACTATCCGACACGAATCTTTTTAGATACTGTACTATAGTAAAAAATTAAAGTAAAACATTAATATCAAGTTTATGCAAAATTCCAGCTTCAGCACAACATAGGGAAGTGGGCTAATTGTATATAACCGTATTAAATTCAACAAATTGTGAAGGTCATTTTACTACTTGGATTTGTTACAGATTAATATTGAAAGGTTACCCTTGAAAACCATTGAGGATAAGACAATTGTTTTGTTCTAATGTCAGACTCCTCAGCAGCACCCATCTTAGATGTCATCACACAGGCTTCAGATTGATGAAAACCTAACCCGTGACATTTTCAGAAGAATGTTAACTATAAGCTCGTTACAGCATGACTCCTTCCCCTCCCATACACACAAACATAAAAATCTTCGGATAAAGACTAAGCTGTATCCACAGATGAATGCACATTACAATAGTTTTAACTATAAACCATAAATAATATAATTAGAACAAGCTTGTATCTTCCCATTGATTTGTAATGGACTGAAACTGGTCAGCGATTTGTTGCTATATGTACAGCCTGAGCTGGATTGCCTTGATATAGCGATAGTACACAATTAATATTTAAGTTGGATTGTGATTGGTAAGCGGAATTCAGGACGCGAGTTTCGTCCTATTTAGGACTCATCGGCTGGGTGTACCTGCATCCTAATGTTGACGTTCATACTGGGATTCGAACACAGTCCGCTTCGTGTCAAATGCCACAGCGTCCGCCACTAGTCTACTATGAAAGGCATTTAACACGAAGCGGACTGCGTTCGAATCCCAGTATGAACGTCAACATTGGGATGCAGGTAGATCCAGTCGATGAGTCCCAGATAGGACGAAACGCGCTTTCTAGATTTCACTTGCCAGTCACAATCCAACTTAAATATGACATTAATAATATGATTTACACTATCGATCTCACGTTACTCAATGGTTTCCATAATTTGAAGCATAACATAATTTGCCTTATTTCACTGATGATGTAAAATTATTTTCTCAAATAGCAATACCAACTATTTGTCAACATGGTTATAACTCAACTGTACAATTAAACGTTACGTAAAGTAGGATAAAACGTCAATAAACTTTAATCAGGCTTCTATATTCTCCATACATGTTACCCCAATGTTTCATGTGCTACTGCCTTCCATTCCCTTCTCTGCTCTATAGTTACACAGATCGACACTAACCTTTCGGATTACTGGACTAGTTATAATAAAACTTACAATAAATCTTATTTCTTAAGCTTAACCCTGACCCGAAATCATTTTCTCAACTTTAAATCCTAATTTTAATTAAAACTTCTTATAACTGGGTGTTGTGGAGATAATTGACTGTCAATTTCGATATCACCAATTGGTGTTAATTAGACAATCAATGATCACTTGGAAGCACTGGACAGATGTTTCGTTTTAGTTTGGGACTCTTTAGCAGTGCACATCCACGACCACGGGGATTAAACCCAGGACCCTCTGTCTCCTTATCTCTCACCTAATTCTAGTTATAATTCAACCTCTGTAGTGTTCATTTTTAGCTCGAATTTGTAGATGTAACTAACTGACTCAATAGTGATGTACTTTGAATAAGTATATGTCTATAAATTAGAAAACGACAGAAACTATTCAAATAGAAGTTCATCGATGTAATATAACGTGCTAATAGATTAGAAAATCAAGTCTATTCTTCAGGCTATGAAAACATTTAGGCCAACGCCATATCTGGTTAAACGTTCAATAACAATTATAGTTGTATTCCTCTAAATGTAATCTATTTACAGACTTATTAATGGTTATTAAATGTGTGGGTCTTCCCGAATTATTGTAACTTTATAATGATCCTATTATCCCAAACACTTTACACAATCCCCAACCATCTCCCTGCAATTAAGCTTTTACTGTATTACGGTTACCAATATGATATATAAAACCTATTATCTTGGCCTTAGCTCTCATTCCCTGATGTTTGTTTTTTTTTATGTATCTCTCAGGGATAGGAATTAATCGCTTAAGCATCATACCAACCAATCAGGGTTTTCCAAATCTATCATTTCGTAATCATCGGAGAAGTCTTATTGGTTCACTTTCCCTTGGCGACCCCAAGATTATTTCACAATAATGTACTTAATAGTGTATGAATTTAGAAAAACTCCAGTTGCCAACACTAAAAGGTTGTTTATTATTTATATGTAAGCATAAATGATACTAACAAATGAATTTCTGAAACAAACCTATTTTTACATTACAAATCATATTTTGCCTATAGATTACTTTTAATTTGTGTAATATTTAGAAAACATGAATCATTGAATAGATATATCAGTAATTAAACTATTGTTATTAGTATGGATTGATAAAATATGACGTCTACTTCGACTTGCGATGATGACGGTTATAGAAGTAGGATTGAAGAAAGTTAAGGGTGACCAAACTAAAACATGGCATCATTCCATGAAATCACTGACTGCTGGGGTTTGAGTCATGTCGGTAGTTGAAGACTACTTGGTTGAGGTCTTCGAAAATACCTTAATCAGTTGCTGGAAACACTGGGTGACACGGCTTAGAATCGGTTAGAAAGGCGGAGGTGTATCCATTCATTATCCTCCATTAAATAGTAAGTTTAAAATTATTTCATAAGTTTATTTCCACACCTCATCTTTTTTCTCCCTGAGCCATATTCTCTATGTTTAATCTTCTTCGTTTTTATCATTATTATCATGGGGGTGACTCCTACTGTGTGAAGCTAATCTTGCTATGTTTTAGAGGTATGACAAAATGGATTGATCTCACGTTCTATGTTAATCATAGCTACACAAAATAATAAATGCGTATAAACTTTTTGGTTTAACGAAAAGTTTTAAAGTTATTAATTCCATTCATGATTTCATGTCCTGTAATGTCTTACGGTTCCACAGAGGTATGGCAACTTGAACCGACGTACACATGTGCCAGGTTATATGTTGTTCATACATACATATATACATTAATACTTGAACTATTAGCAATCTGTGATAAGTACCACTTAACCGATTACATTATAATCATTACAAAATACCTTCATCAATACAATTTTCATTCAATCTCTACAATTAAATCACCAGATAACTCAATAATACCAGAATAAATAATGAATACATAAAACAAAATCTACCTCTGTTTCTATATTCAATTTTGTATCAAATAAACTGTTATTCATTAAATGCTTGACTTTTAACTGATGAGGTCGTTCAGTTAAATCATGGCATGTACCAAGTAAATGTAGAAATTGTGGTTCCTTCATATGTAATCAATGTAAAGAAAGATACATACAAACACACACACACACACAGACAATACCAAAAAAGATTAGTTAATTACTGAATTCAGTAGTATTAACATGCGAAATAAATATAAACCATTAAACTAATGTTACATCATAAACAATTTGAGTGATTTTAAGATAAGATATCGGATTGATAATGATTTCAATTTAAGCATGATCTAATTATATCATTTAAACTTTTAAAGTTATTGGCATATGTGTTACGTACAGCTGACCACTACTTGTTATGTCGTGTAACGTTGGATGGGACAGGTCTAGGATGGAAGAAAGGTATGGGAAGCCAAACCAAAACATGGCACCAATCCATAAAATCTTTGACCGTTGGTCTAAGCCATGTTGGTAGATAGAGACTACCTGGTTGGAGATATGTGAGATGATCATAGTCAGTGGCTGGAGACACTCGGTAAGATGGGTCAGAATCAGTCACAGTGGTGTAAGTATATTCACTCTTCATATATACCTCTGGATTCTAAATTCCGTTATTCTTTATTACTTACATCTGGTTCATTTCCACCTGTTGAATTATATTGTTCTGTTGTCGAATGATAACTTGAACTTATCGGATTTTACGTTGTTCATGACTAATTGAGTGGACAATTAGAAACTAAATTTTCTAAAGAATATATTAGATTTCAGTTTTATATTACAGGATGGCTTTAGTTAGATATTCATTAAAACTAGAAAGCATTAGATAGCGATTCCTTTCTATTATAGAGTTTTTTTAATAATCCACTCTCATGACTTTCACAAAGACTACATCAAAAGGTCCTAAGTTAGATCTGTGGTAAGTTGGTGAATGCTAAGTGGTGTGAAGCATTGCACTAAAATAAAATAACAGTACAATACCTTCTAGTTTTTCTTCGTTGCCTAACTACACTTAGTTCACAGTGATGAACTGCAAAATATTTAACATACTTGATAATCCACTATTCTGAAATTTCACTTAGATTCAGTAAAGTTCATCTAGTTAAATAGTTGTGCAAATGTCCATGTATTCAATAAAAATGAAGAAATGATTTGGTTTTATGGAGATATGTATAGAGCTAAGTTGTTTGTATCTGTTAAAATAATCAGTTCCTTAGAGATTGATTTCAGGTTATTACTAGAATTCTAGTGAGAAATTGTAACTGATGAAGTTCAGACATGTGAGTGAGTTAGTTGTCACTAATGTCACTGAATGCTCGTGGCGTTACTTTACAATAAAGTAGGAATTATACCATTTGACACCTACTCAAGGCGAAATAGATGTCCAGTGCTTTCTGATTTTCAATAATACTTAACCGACATCAATTTTTGACAAATATAAACAGCTTGACAGTAAAAAATGCCTCATAAGTGTTACATTCGTTCTATCGATTTACTAATATGATAAGGAGAACAAATACCAACAAACTGGAAAGAAGGATACATCACCAAGAGAAAAAGGAGAGAGGTCTCAGAAAGGTACCGCTTGACTTTTAGTAGCCGAGAAAGTGTGTTATTAAACCGAATGAAAGTTGCAGTCGACGACCAACTCCGAGACCAACAGGCCATATTCTGTAAGGATCGGTTATGTACTGATGAAATCGCGACATTATATATTATTCATGTACAATCAGTTGAATGCAGCTCACCTTATTACATTAACTCCCTTGACTATGATAAAGCATTTGACAGTATTGACAGGGAAATATTATGGAGCCTATCTAGCCACTATGATGTGCCTGAGAAAACAAACAGTCAATATCATACGGAATCCTTACGACGCACCACACTGCAAAATCGTGTATAGAGAGCAGCTCACAGAATTATTCAAAGTGAAGGCCGGTATCAAACAAGATTATTTACTCTCGCCCTTCTCTTCCTCAACTTCTCAGTGATTGACCGGATCATGAAAACTGTAACACCTCCTGGGAAGCACGCAACACAGTGGACAGCCTGAATACAGCTAAACAACCTGAACTTCTTGGATGACGTAGCTCTTCTATCTCACACAAGACAACAAAAGCAACTGAAGACGAACAGTATACCGAAAGTCTCGGCAGTAGTCCCAAACATACACAAGTGAAAAAGCACGTTTCTTAGGTACATAACAACAAGCGCCAACCCAATTACACATGCCCTAACGGGGAAACTCTGGAAGATGAGGAGACCTTCCCATACCTACGGGGGGTAAAATCATCGATGAATGGGGAAAGGATATGATGAAGATGTGAAGACACGGACAGACAACTTAAGGCATGCACAACATTTCGGTAATTGAGGAACGTCTAGAACTCAAAACGGCTGTCAGCCAACATTAAAGCTAGTTTCACTCTATCAGTTAATAGCCGCAATAATCTTAAGCAGGAAATCTCTATTTAAATCAAAAGATAAACCTTATTAGGTCCATAGAAACGTCTTTTGGAGGTGAATAGGTCACACATTGAGGAAATCATAAAACTGCGTTACAAGACCAGCACTAAGTTGAAATCTTAAAAAAAATGAGAAAGAACCAAAAACACATGGTCCTGGAAATTCGGGGCAGATATGAAAAGAATGCCTAGCGTTTGAGAAGAACTGGAAAGGAAAGCCCATGACAGAGTTGGTCTGAGAATGCTGGTCGGCGGCTTATGCTTTACATAGAGTAACAGACAGTGACTGACGGATTGATTGGAAAACTTCGCTGTCACCACGTAACATGAAAATCATTAAATAGCTAATAATTAATAATGATCATATTTGATATCACAGATTGATTAGGGTTTTACAACTATTAAAAGCCAGAAACTAACACCGAATATCTATTTCGTCTTAGTACGTCACTCTTTAATAGTGTGCATTTACAACTGGTTAGCGTTTTTTTAGCACGTTTGCTAAAAAAACATCGATGAAACTAGATGACTTGGACACTGCAGATGACCTAGCTCTTCCTCCTCACGCACATCATCAAATGCAGAAGAAGACCAACAATATAGCAGCAGCCTCAGCAGCAGTAGGCCTCAACATACACAAAGGGAAAAGCAAGATCCTCCGATACAAAACAGCAAACACTAACCCAATTACACTTAACGGAGAAATTCTGGAAGACGTTGAAACCTTTACATATTTGGGCAGCTTCATCGACAAACAAGGAGGGTCTGATTCGGATGTGAAGGCGCGGATAGGTAAGGCAAGGGCAGCATTTCTACAACTGAAAAACATCTGGAACTCAAACCAACTGTCAGTCAATATAAAAGTCAAAATTTTCAACACAAATGTGAAGACAGTCCTGTTGTATGGAGCTGAAACTTGCATAGAGAACTACGAAAAGTATCCTACAGAAGATACAAGTATTTATAAACAACTGTCTGCGTAGGATTCTTCGGATCTGTTGGCCAGAAACCATGAACAACAACCTGTTGTGGCAGAGAACTAATCAACTTCCAGTCGAGGAAGAAATTAGGAAAAGACGCTGGAGATGCATTGGACACACACTGAGGAAACCATCAAACTGTGTCACAAGACAAGCACTAACTTGGAATCTTAAAGGCCACAGAAACAGAGGAAGACCCAAGAACACATTGCGTCGGGAATTGGAAACAGACATGAAGAGAATGAACAGCACTTGGGAAGAGCTAGAACGGAAAGCCCAGGACAGAGTTGGCTGGAGAATGCTGGTGGGCGGTCTATGCTCCACTTGGAGTAACAAGCATTGATTGATTTACAACTCCACAAATTAATTAAGCCAAAGAATTTTCGGGATTTATGACAAACACTTAGTTGTGGTTACACACTGTTGATGAGTTCCATACTAGAACGTAAAAGTTGTTCAGTGTCAGTTTCTAACTTTTCTTGGTTATCTAATTCAAATAAATTCATGATATTTGATACAATTTCAACAAAATTCCACAACATCTAAATACTATGTGATGATTATACATACTTGATTACAAACTAACAGAGTAAATCGACGATAAAAATGACCAGTTACATGTGGATAAAATCCAATTACTAATTGTATTGTTTCATTAGCTTTAATTACACCATTCAATAAACCTTTAACTATAGGAAACACTGTAGAGATAACAGTATATTGTTGATTAAATTCATTTGTATACAATTGTGTTTGACCAGTTAATAATTCATAAATTAATGAATAATCTGAATGATTTGATATATTCACCACTTGATGTTGTAATTCACCTATTTGAGTTATTGGAAATGTACAGTAATTTGTTGATAATTCAATGTTAACATCTAAAATAAATGAGCAATCAAAAAAAAAAAAAAAGAGAGAGAGAGAGAGAAAATTATATACTCTTACTTAACTACTTGTAATCGTTGAACTGTTCATTAATAACTTAAGCTCAATAGTTTAATGGATAACGTATTAGTAATAGAATTCAAATTTCAAAGTGAACATTAACGGTTGTGTACATGAACATTCAACTGATGAAATGTGATCATTTTCACTAAGTCTGTTGTCCTTGAAAGATAACCCCCCCACCTCCTTAAACACTTCGTCAACTGTATAAGTGTTATAATATAATTTTCATTAAAAGATTCACTTTATCCTACGAAGTTAACCATTTTAATGTCTTTCGTTTGACATATAAGATTGTGTCTAGCTGAACATGTTTAAAGCTGACAGTTGCAGATAACTTAAGTTGTTTGAAATGAATAAACGAACAATAAACAAAGTACCGCTATAAAACGTAAATATATATTTTAGCGATGAGTTCTAGTCTCAGTGAATTCATCATCACAACCCTATTCAATTGTGATTATATACAATTTATCATAATATTAACAATCAACTGTAAACTGGACACATTTCGTGTGATTAGTATGCATTCAGTTAACTACTGTCAGGATTAATCTTGGAATCAGAAGTGAACAGTCTACAAGATAGAAACAAAAACATAACAACCATGAATAAAATTCCAGTAACGTCATCTAGATCATCATTAACATGTGGAATATAAATTGACACTCGAATGCGTCGTGCAACTTGTACACAACAATGTCTGTTAATGAGATTATGTAAGTCAATTTAGTATTTAATTAAACAAATGTGGTGTGTGCAGGGTTAATATTAACAGTTTGTTTGAAGAAATCTGTTGTTTCCTCTAGTTTAAGCCAAAGGTAAGAGTTGAGGTTGAACAAGTTGTTTTTGGATGTATGATTATGGCTTCAGAAGGTGTATAGCTAAGACTTCAGCAATTAAAGACAGACGAATGACTACTGTTCTTGATATGCTTTTCTTAATTCTCTAAATGACCTTAAACGAAGAAACTGTTTTGATCGGGTGTTTACTATATTAACTTTTTATTGATTCGCTACCACCTCTTTTCTTAACCATGCTTGATGATGAATTCAAATCCATTTGGATAGAACCCTCACTGAACAACTTATATAATGAACTGTACAGTAGTAAGTGAATTGGTAAGCACACACGGAATTAGTCAGATGCGATTGTATATCCTTTAGATTATTTGTTGAACAAGAGGCGATTAGATAACAGTAATTTTATGGTCACTAAAACTAACGTTCTCTTGAGTGAATTAGAAATCATTCTCTTTAAGATGTCTACAGCTTTGTTAGAGTTGAAATCAATATTCATATGAAGTATATGGTTTTATTAAGAGTTTTTTAATATTTTGGACTCCATATTCCTGTCAACATTATCCGGAACTCTTACGACGGAACACAGTATAAAATCGTGCATAGTGGACAACTGACAAATGCATTTCCAGTGAGGACCGGAGTCAGACAAGGCTGTCTACTCTCGCCTTTTTTTTCCTTCTAGTGGTTGACTGGATTATGAAGATCTCTACATTTGAGGGGATGCAAGGAATTCAATTGCATAAGTAGGATGTGATTCGATGATTTGGACTTTGCGGGTGATCTAACTCTTCTAGCCGCTACGCACCAACAAATGCAAGTGAAGACAACCAACGTGGCATCAACTTCAGAATCAGTAGGCCTGGATATACGTAAGGGAAAAAGCAAGATCCTCAAATACAACACATGGAGCACCAACTTAATTGAAGTTGGTAGAGAAACTCTGGAAGAAGTGGATACCTTCACGTACTTGTGAAGCATCATCGATGAACAAGACAGATCCGATGCAGATGGCCTAAACTAGAGGAAACAACAGATTTCTTCAAACAAACTGTTAATATTAACCCTGCACACACCACATTTGTTTAATTAAATACTAAATTGGCTTACATAATCTCATTAACAGACATTGTTGTGTACAAGTTGCACGACGCATTCGAGTGTCAATTTATATTCCACATGTTAATGATGATCTAGATGACGTTACTGGAATTTTATTCATGGTTGTTATGTTTTTGTTTCTATCTTGTAGACTGTTCACTTCTGATTCCAAGATTAATCCTGACAGTAGTTAACTGAATGCATACTAATCACACAAAATGTGTCCAGTTTACAGTTGATTGTTAATATTATGATAAATTGTATATAATCACAATTGAATAGGGTTGTGATGATGAATTCACTGAGACTAGAACTCATCGCTGAAATATTTTCATGCTCATTTCTGAAATTAAATTAACTGTATAAATGACTACACTCTAATAAGTAGCACTCACTTAGTAAATGAAGGGAAAAATAATTGAAACTTGTAGATTATGCATAAATGTATTACGCTTTTAGTACATTTTAACTAACTCCACCAAACACCCCACTCCCTCCCTTCCACCAAGAAAAATAAACTTTTTATACCGCAATTTCTAAGAGAAAATCAGTGTTCGGTGATCAACATTCATACATCACTGAAAAAAAGTGAAGTTTAACCATGTCGGGTGTGTGGGAGTCTCTTACTAATGATATTGAATGCGATCCCGTAAATATATCACGAATTGCCTGAAGTTAGACATATCAAATGTTGAGAGTTGACTTAGTGTTCCAATGGTTAAGGATTTGACAGGAAGTGTGAAGATTTTGGGGGCTCAATCCCTAGTGGGATCGTGGATGAGCACCGGTGAGGTGTTTCATACTAGGACAAAACAGTTGTCCAGTACTTCGTGGTTGTCAGTGGTCTCCTAACTCAGACCGATTAGTTATATCAAATCAACATTCAACAATCTTTGCAATACCCAATCATAAAACAAAATGTACTTACCTTTTGATTTTCCTATACATTTTATCTTTGTTTCGTAATAATTGTTCAATGAACAAACTTTAAAATAGCCCACATCATAAGCTTTAGGCATTCTTGGTGTATAGGTAAACTATAGTAACAGCATTTAAAACGGTAATGAAATTTATAGGCAATAATACATACTACTAGAAAAAGAAATAGTAATAGATTAATGGGTCTATGAAATAAATGAAAATTCTAGCATAACAAGTTGTTTTGTTGCGAAATCTCGTCAATAACAGCGTACTATCCAATATATTAGTCTATAAATACATGATATATTGTTCTTATCATGGTTTAATGACATCCGTTCAACAACTAGAAACTTGTTGCATCAAGCCTTTCGGTAAACATCTATCAATTATAATTTTTGTACAGCTTGGACTGATTGTAGATTGGTTTAAGTAATTGCACTATATCGGCATGACAAGTTGATAGTGAGAAGGGTCAGATATTGAGAAGATTGTTCTAGAAGATTTAGTGAAACAGTACGTATGAAGGAATAATGTAACTTAAGATATATAGGTGAGATAATGAATGAAGGTACGTATCTGAATCATGCCACCTAACATCATTAACTTGTAATTATGGTTAGCACTCAAACCGTAACCAGATTATCTGTAAAACATGGGTAAGGTCAGCAATGAATAATTTTATCCACTGAAGTTGTTTTAGTTTATTTGGTTTCTGATATGAGGCTACAGGTGATTTTCTGAACCATCTAACCTCACTTAATAAAACATAATTATTTGTACTCATTTAGAATCATATAGGTTTACCTTTATTTTGATTACACCAAATAAACACAATTTTTTTTACAGTCATTACTCTCAATTTGTCAGTATTATAGAATAAAGGCCAACATTAAACACAAATTAACGAATAAATGAATTGGACAGTTAATGATTACGAGTACCTACTGAACAATGACCTACGTACTGTATGGGTTACAAAGTGTTCTAACAACTTTAACAATGATCTGCTCTACCCTAAATATATCCAACCTTAGATAGTAGGTGTAAACTATTCAAAAAAGCTTATTATTTTAAATAATATAATATAGTATACTTTGGCTCATATATCCAAAGTTTAGTTATGAAACACAAAATTACTCCAAGAAGATTTATACCGGTTTCATCAATTATTCTTTAATGATAAATGTTATAAAAGGCTGCTTACCTTCTTCCCTTCTCTTAAATCTGGTGGATTATGGAAATTTCAACATCTCAAGGCAAGCATGGAATACAGTGGACAACATGGATGCCACTAAATAATCCAGACTTTGCAGATGACCTAACTAATAACAACAAATGCACATGAAAGCGGATAGTGTAGAAACGGCTTCTGTAGCAGTAGACCTCAACATTCACAAAGGGGGAAGAAAGTTTCTTAGATACAAAACGGTGAGTACCAACCCAATCACACTTGACAGATAAGCTCTGGGTGATGTGGAAATTTTTACATAGCTAGTCAGCGGCATCGATAAACAAGGAGGATTTGACACAGATGTGAAGGCACAAATTAGCAAGGTAAGGGCAGAATTATTACAATTAAGTAAGTACATCCGAAAATCAAACGACCTTTCTTCCAACATCAAAGTCATACTTTTCAAAACAAACGTGAAGACAGTTCTACTGTTTGGGGCTGTAACGTGTATATAAAACTACGAAAAGCATAATTCAAAAGATTTAAATATTTTTAAGTAGCTATCTGAGCAAGATACTTTGGATCCATTGATCAGACACTATCAGCAACAACCTTCTGTGATAGAGAACAAACCAATTAAAATCCAGCTGAGGAAAAATTTGCGAAAAGGTGGTGGAGATGAATAGGAAACACATTGAGAAAATCACTAAGCTGCATCACAAGACAATCACTAACTTTAAATCCTCAAAGCCGAAGGAAAAGAAGTAGGCTTAAGAACACATTGCCTTAGGAATTGGAAGGGGACATGAAAAGAATGCATTGGATTTGGGTACAACTGGAAAGGAAAGCCCGATACAAAATTGGTTGGAGAATGCTGGTCAGTGGATCATATTCCATGAGGGGTAACAGGTATTGATTGATTGATCTACCATCACTCATCTGGTATTTCCATTTGTTTAAAGACTGCCGTATAATATGCGCAAAATATACACTTTATCAAGAAATAAATCTACTGAAATATTCTTACAACTTACATTGATTTTTGAGCTTGATTGTCCAGGGATAGTGACTACTGATGAAAGTGAACGAAACATTGTGTTTTTATCAAAACCAGTATTTCGACTGATGGGTTCAATTTTAACTGATCCGTCAACCTTTTCAGTAGTTTGGAACATAAACAACAGAAACTACTCAATAGAAATAAGTTTTGTAAACATTAAGGTCTGCACATAAACGACGTTTATTAAAGTATCAGAGTATTCGTAAAGATGAGTATAGTAATAGTTTAAAAGGGTATATTTTTTTATGCGTAGACAATCTTAACTTTGAGACTTTTAAGTTGGTTATCAAGAGGACACAAGGCTTGTCTCATGTGAGCTGTGATTTGAATATTTTGGTGTATATACCTGTTAAAACTATCGTGCCAGATATTACTGCTAAATACTAAACGAATGAACAATTCCATGAAATAAGCCAGTACTACAATATGTTTTTACCAGTAGAATATTAGATAGCAACCTACAAAATAAATTACCAAAACGCAATTATTAACGAATTATGTAGATCAATAATTTACAATTATCAATATATAAAAATCTATTATGTTTTGATTTCAGGAAAAGTAAGGATACACTATGTCAAGTGTTGTATACATGTACGTATTACTGAACATCATGTTAGTTTGTTCTTAATTACATTTATGAATAATTTCCTTTAAGAGTTGACTTCAAATACAAAAGTATTGAAAACAGAGATTGCTGCACTGCTCGCGACTTTGTAGAAACAACTGTTGCCAATGGAATTCTAATTTCAGGAACCTTGTTTAACAGTCTGAAACGTTACTATTCAGCAATTTGAGCTATAACTTACACCCTAAACTATTTACATTTACACTGTTTAAATGCCAAAATCATTTTTGTTAAGTGATTAGCATAGACCAAAACATGTTGATAAGAGTCAATAATCTAAGTAATCGGACATCGCGTGAAATATATTATTCTTGACGAAATTGAATATATGTCTAGTTTCGTTGTAAGAAATGAGAGTAGTAGAATTTGTCAGATGATTTGCTTTAATTTACGAAATTCAACATTGATCACAACACGAAACCAAGTAATAAGATTTTAAAGCAAGGAAAGTATCCATGAAGTCTTGACTTAATGAGAGGACCACGAGTCTCTAAAAAAGAATACAAATAATAAAAGTTACGTCTTACATTCACTTAAGCAGTTGACTAAGATATTCGTTCAACTGTATCTAACGTCGTGTAATTATCCTGCAGTTGATTTTCAATAGTTTATGTCTCAAAATAAAATGTATCCAAAAACTATCTTGGCTTATTTTTATCACACCATAATTGATACATTTATATAGACGTTTTCAATCCAGTCTACTGTTACTATTCTTGTATAGGTACCTTTCATTGTAATATCTTTAAATTACAAAAATATAATTTGCATATATGTTATAAATATTCAAATATATATTAATAAATATGAATACCAATAACTAACATTTGAGTAATTTTCAATAATTGCATATTTTTGGGATGAGTGACCAGTGGATACGTTATCAAACAAAAGAGTGACAGTCAAACTAGAACTCGGATTATCATGCACTGTTTCGTCCCCAGAAAGAATACGTAATCTGGCACTTTCCACTATACAAAGTGGATATTAATAAATTGGATTAAACCTGTTGCTGTGATGCTCATGCGTTTAGTTTTCTGTGAGATTTGGTCACCAAAACCACATATCACGTTTATTCTGTTAAATCCTAGCGTCTAATTTTAGGAGTATTCTGAATCGTATGACTTACTTTAGGAGCGAAAATAATCTCAATTACCTTCTTTTCGAAGGGATTGAGTGTTCCTTTATCAGGCAGAATTTTCAGAGGGAAAGCGGCCATTAATTTAAAACCGGTCTTCAACTTTCTGAAGAATGTAAAACATTTCAATACTTACGTCATATTTTTCAATGTAAAAATACGTGTTTTGGTAGTATTGATGGCAACACAACCAAAATCAATTTTTTCGGGCAGATTTACAAGGAAAGTGGGGAGAATAGCTTTCAAATACAAAGACACAGTATTACCCTATTTTAAATGGTCAATTAGATTAAAATAGATATTCATCAGCAAAATTACTGATAAATTAAATACCGTCTCCTCGCATACTTCAGTCTCATTTGTAGGTCGAAAAGTAATCGGCAATTCGATTGTTGTGCCAGGTGGTATTTTAAACTGCTTTTTGTGAACACTACTGAAGATTCCTGAATATGGCATTCTTAAACAGTAATATGACTACCGAATTTTATTCAAAAACTTACACAAACGAGCAGTTATGAGATATTTTGTCCACATTACGCAGCTTCAGAATTTTTGTGTATGACTTTCCAGGAATCCATCCATCCCAAACAATCTCTTTAACTAATTCAATCCCACAGAGCTGACGAATCGACTTATCCTTGGACATATTTGAAATACTGGCCGATTACAGGTGCTATAGTTTTCAAGGTGACTGAAGGATTGTAACAAATACTTCAACTTTGCTAGGCAGAATTAGTAAACCACTGTTTTTTTAAATAGACTTCCAGGTAGCATGAGTGCTCTCGGTTATATTTTTTTTGAGACTGAGGAGAAAATAGCCAAATTAATGATCAAAAGCTTGTGTATCTAAGGCGTTGATCCCGAAATGTTGTACCTCTAGTTCCCACAGACATTAAACATTCATGGAACCGTTGTTTGAAAGATTTAGGAAAAGGTTATAATACAACCTCTTTAGACAAGGGGTTCCATAGTTTGCTCATCACGACCACAAAATAGTTATTACAAAATTTGTGTAATCTCTTTCAGATTCCATCCTTAAAAAGTGTGTATTAGGTTTGATTTGCGACTAAATCTTGTCAGTGAATGATCTTCTGGGGGTGGAGAGGGCTGTGGATCATATGAAACATCAAGACTGGTTTCTAACCACCTACCTCCTAATAGATTACCCAGGAAACAGAGGATCACTCCGGGAAAGATAAATTCTGTGTAAACTGGTAAAATTTAGAGCTTTCCACCTCAAGCAAGAAATAAATTGCCAGAAACTAGAATCCCATCTGACAGACTCGTTATTACGAAAGTCGTTATGTTAACAAGCAAAAATTCAAACTGACGAGGTAGGGTACTTAACCGCTATACATAATAGCACCGGCTGTGCTGTTGCCTTGACGTGGTGGTCGGGCTTGCCTATCGCGATGACTCAATCGGGCTACACTGGCTGGAACAATCGTTCCTCAAGGTCCTATCATGCCAAGCGGGTCGGTTGAAGGGCGGTGAAACCAAAGGCAGCAAGTATAAGGTCCGAGGACGAAGTCGTACCGCCGGCTGTACAGAGGTGTGAGGGCAGTAAGGTATTTTCCTCAGACAACCAGTATAATAGCAGTGCTGCCTTCTCACAAAGGAAGGAAGGGGTTAGAAAAGGCCGACCCTAAAAATGCACACCTCACCTTACTCCACGGATTTTCGTCTCCGGCAGTAAGACCTCAACAAGTACGGGGCTACAGCAACGAAAACCTCTCACGAAAAGGCCGTGTGTGACCGGCCTCGAATAGCTGTTCCTTGGGCACTGCAGTCATGCTCCCAGGTCTTTAGACCAACCCCGACCCATTTTGCTTTCCAGGTACATCAAGAAGAACCCTTTCGCAGTGTGGGCAACTGGGAAGAGATAACTGCCCTAATACCTCTAACAACACGAAAGATCACCGCCATTTTGATCAAACTCCTTCTTCTATTCCTAACATTTGTCCTCCCTGTACCTTCAATCCTATCTTTGACTTCCTCCTGTGTCATTAGTGCCAACGATTCCGGCCCACGAAATAACGTCCCGAGTATACTAAGACCGCGTTCCAAGCTTTACATTAGTGCATTCGTTGCATGAATTGGGCTAAGACATTAGAATCCCCCACCATTGATGTAGGTTGTATCGCCGAAACACGCATACAGGATCCTAGCGTGGTCATTCAATTGACCTCACCTAATCAGAGTGAACAACCTTCGCGATACACTCTTCGTTTATCTGTCGACTCAGCAGCGACTTCACGAGGGCCAGCCGGTGTAGGTAATACGTCTAGTATGAGAGCAGAACAGGCACGCATCGAATGGATTCCTGTTGAAAATCGCCTAAGTGTAGCCCGACTAAATGGTTCAGTGAGAACTCGGTAAAATAGGGACACACGCCGTTGTCTTTTCGTTGTTTCTGCCTACGCTCCACCAACTGCAGCCTGGATGAGGTGAAGGTTGACTTTTACAAAAGACTTCCTAAACTTCTCCATAAGGACAAACACTCAGATTTGGTACCTTCGGCTGGTGACTTTAACGCCAAATAGATAGCTTGAACCAGTATGAAAGACAAATAGGTAGATGTTTCAGTGTTTCAGCTAAAAGAAGCAGATAACGGCGACCGTCCGCTGCAATTGTGTTCAGACACTCGTTTATTTCTAGCCAACACGAACTTTACTCATAAGGAGCGACATCGTGTCACACGAGTACCTCCTGACCCTACTCAACGGTGAACTCAAATATATCAGGCTAGATAGAAAATGGGCGATCTTTCGGAAGTACATGTTTGGATTCTGACCATGGTCTACTACGAGCATGCATTTGCTTGCGTCTTACTGGGCGAAGAAAGTCTACACACAGGAAAATTCATTAGAATTCAGTTCAGAAATGAAACAGTCAAGATTAAATTCCGGGGACAAAGCAAAAATCACTAAGGCAATTATAAAGATGCGACCCAAGTAGATACTACTTGGCAGGATGTCCAAACACCTGTGGCATCTACAGCGACATCTATCATGGACATAAATCTACGCGTCAAGGAAAATCAATGGATCCCAATGATTTCCGTTGAATTGATAGACTTCCGATTTTCGTTTAGTTTCATAGTCGACATACTGTTGTAAATTACACTTTCATCGTCTCACTTTTTAGGACATCCACTAATTGACTTAGAATATGCTGACGATATAGTCCTGTTTGGCGAAGACGCTGGTACGATGAAGAAACTTTTAACAGCAATAAGCCCGAATGCAAGCATTTTCGGAATGCGTTTCTCCCCCTCTAAATGCAAACTATTGCTCCAGGACTGGTTTTCGTCAACACCTGAACTAAAGATAGGGAGTGAAGTAGTTGAGCACGTCGACCACTTCACTTATCTTGGAAGTCTGATTATGCCTAATGGGTTAGTCTCTGACGAAATCTCAGTACGAATTCAAAAAGCCCATTTGGCGTTTGCCAACTTACGTCACCTATGGCGTAGACGAGATATTCGTCTCTCAACGAAAGGAAGAGTCTACTGAGAAACAGTTTGCTCTGTCTTACTGTATGGGTGTGAGACGTGGCCATTAAGGGTAGATGACACTCGAAGGTTATTAATTTTTTCACCATCGATGTCTATGAAACATCGCTCGCGTTAGGTGGGATCACCGAGTAAGTAATAACGAGGTTAGACGACAGGTGTTATGCAAACGTGGTAAATCAGTTGATGAGGTTGTGAATCTTCATCGACTGAGGTGGTTGGGACATGTGTTGCTTATGCCCAACCACCGTCTGCCTCAAGGTGCGGTGTTGGCTGATATAGGAATAGGATAGAAGAGAGTTAGAGGTGGCTAAACTAAAACATGGCATCAGTGCATGAAGTCACTGACTGCTGGTTTGAGTCGAGTCGGTAGCTGCAGACTACCTGGATGGGGTTCTCGCGATTACTGTAACCAGTGGCTAGAAACACTGAGTGACATGGCTCAGAATCGGTCACAATGACGCAGATGTATTCACTCATTGTCCTCCCTTAAATCATGAGCTTTAAATTATTCCATAGCTTTCTTTCTACGCTTCCTGAACCATATTCTATATGTTCACATTCCTTGTTACTATTATTATTTTATTTTATTGAAGTAACTTCTACTAATGGTGGTTGTGTTAATCTTACGGTTCCATGGAGGTATGGCAACTTGAACCAGTGAACACATGTGCCAGGTTCTATGTTGATTATATATACATATATAATGGCACTGAAGACCCAAGAAAAGTGTCAGTGTAGTTGCATCTCGAAGAGGCTTACTACTATAAGTGCATGAGAGAACTAAGGAATGAAGTTTCGTAGACTAGCTCATTTGGCTCTTTAACCTCAGCCCAGGATACTGTTAATAAACCTTGCTAACCAAGAAATAGCAATTATCCTGATACAAGACCAGCATAACAACCAGAGTTAGCTTGTAGAAACTTAGCTTGACTAGTTAAAAGCTCACTTCAAACCTTAAGCATGCGACAAAACAATTAACCTCCAGTATTTATTTACTTCCTTATCCTGCATAGGGGTTGTATTTCCTATTAGTTTATATTGAACGTTGAGAAGTATTTGTGTGTTTGAATAAGTAGAACCGCGCTCCACTGTCTCCTGCCCACGCTACTGAATAAAGACCTATTCCCATAATAGTCTGGTATCTTGTGTCACTAGATCGGGATATACCTAAGCGCTAAAAGCCAAAGCATGTCTAGATTCTAGAGGATGGCTAACAATCCACTAAAAAGAGCCTTTCTAACCTCTCGCAGCCAACTATTAAGCATTTTGACTGTGATGGACATGGACAGGATATAACTCCACAACGTCAGACTCTGAGGTACATCGAAACAAATCGAGAACTTCTCCATGTTGTTCGTCCTTAAAAAGCCCAAGGTAGTCAGCCTCCTAAGGGCTGGCTTGTCATATAAAACCCTTCCTCTCGACGTTTCCTACACCCCACACCTATCACAGGAAGGTCACTTCTCTCCCTTCATTTTTCTCCACAGTAATATGTGAGGGGGTGGTTGTGGTCAAAAGATGTCCGAGATCAGAGAGCTATTACACTTTAGACGATTTGGTATGATGACATAGCATTAAACATGAACTAATAATGAAGTCGTTGATGCTGAACTCAATTTTCATGCCTTTCAGCTACTCCGTAATAAGAGATCCGACTGGCTGCATGGTACTGTACGTGTACTGTTTTATTACTGTCCATGAAATCATTACTTCCAGACTTACGTATCGTGATCTTTTGTGATGCTGTGTGAAGTGGGATAGTGGCTTTTTTAGTTCTACACAGACCTGTTGAAGATTTCGGGAAGTCCGTTCAGCTCTCAACATAAATTTACCCATCTACTGCTTAAATGTGACATTAATGTCCCTCATCTTTTCGCACCAAATTAGTATTCGACTTTTGTCACAAAATCGTTGGTCGTGGGCTATGCGAAAACGTAATTTGATGTACCTATTGGGTGGGGGGAAATGCCGTTGAGAGGCCTGTAGACCAAAATGTATTTTCAATAATCAGTAAACTAATGTGGAGCCCGAAAAATACCCACCCCCACTACACGCATCGTCGTCCGTGTTAAGTGTTCACTGAACGTTATGTTGTTTGAAGACGACGAGAAAAGAATGGTGCTGATGATGACAATAATTGACCTGCTGCATGTGACTCGTCGAAACGCGGAGTGTGTCAATGTAGTTGTTACTCTTCCTATTATTATCATCTGGAATATAGCCTAACTACTATTCAGTTTTATACTAATCAGAAAGCCTGATCGCAGTGGTTAGGGTGGATCAGGTTGATGGGGTCACCTGGCAGTGTGACCTTGTGTAATGTAAGCTGTTACACCACGCCGTTGACTATACGATGGAAATCAGGTAAATAATTAAGCCTGTTGTATAGGCCACTATATTGGTGAGCCCAACTTTTAGTCTTTATTGACGCTAATTTAGGCATGTATGACTTCTTCTATTGTATCATGCTCACTGCATCCATAAGTGTTCAATAATGACCTCAAATACAAACTCGTTTTAGCGCAGGTAGGTACTCAGATTTAGTTAATAGTTTAAGCGATATAAACACCTAATCAATTAACGTTAATAGCAATTGTAGTTTATTAGCAGTTTGTAAGTTCTGCCGTATATCACATTTTTTAAGTTATCCGCCACTAATAAAAACAAAAAAGTCTAAGTGATAGTATTTGTGTCCAATCAACTTACACATAATGTTTGTGAAGAATTGTCTTACTATTCATATTACATATGCGGTAACTACTGCCTGTCCAACTTGTCTGGCCGAGTCCTATTAACCAGTCAGTCAGCGGACTTACATACCCGATGCTTACGATAAGTCTATTGTCGAATCTGTAAAGCTGATTTATAACGACTGAGCAGTTACTGGAGTTTGGAATATTACTGAGACTCTCCTACCGACCAAGCCTACTCAACTTTGGAGTTTCTGTCCACTTTAGGTGGTTTGACCCCTGAACGTTTTACTTGTTTTCATCACATACCTAAGATGTTACTTTAAAATAACTCATGCTTCATCCACACTTATCTGAGGAAGGATAGTGCTACATTGGAACGTATCCAACACTATATCTGTGTGAATTTAAAAACTTTCCTATTACAAAGACGCAGAATACAAGAAGCAAACAATATGAAAAGTACGAGGGTTGTGGATTCTCAATGAATGTTAATAGAAATGAGGGAATATTGGTCATTTTCTCAGCCTGCATGATGTCACAGTGGTTTCAAAAAGCTCAGTAGTGGGATTATTCCATTCCCCTAATCTTTATAAACGACCTATTTCATCAAGTAACTTCTGGAGTACTACTGTTTACCAACGATGCTAAACTTTTGGGGGAAGGGGCATAAGTCAGCAACTGGTATGATAAACAGACAGTGGGGGACAAACTGTTTCTACTTCAAGGTTACATCAACGAAATGGGTTTTCAACTTGACAAGGTGTGAATTCGTCTATCTATAACACAAAGCAGATTACACATGCTCTTTAAACAACCTTGCTTCAAGGAAGTCAATTGTGGAGAAAAATTTAGGAGTCCTAGTCCCTTACAACATCAAATCGACGGCTGACTGTGACAAAAATGTATTACGAGTCAACTCTTAAACACAGCTTGTTATCTGGATCTTCATGTAATTTTCACTGGCCATATTTGTCTCCCCCTATAGCATAGAAACATAGTGTTTTTCCCTTACTTCTGACAGAGATCAATACTCTAGAACGAATTCATAGAAGTGTGAATTTCGTCCGTGGACTGAAGTCCAATTTATATGAGCACAGCCTCTTAAAACTAGGCTTGTATACGTTAGAGCACAGGAGGCTTAGAAGAAACGTTGTTCTGAATTATTTAGGACACCTATTAGATACCTTCTTAAAATGGATTGAAACTAATATCTTAGAAAGAACACTCAAAACAGAGAGGTGTGGTACAGAAAATTGTAGGAACTATTTATTCCTATTAAAGACAATTAAGTCCTGCATTTTCCTACCGTCAAAAGTAGTCCGTTCCAATTCTACAGAGACCCCTAAGGAAAACTTGATTTATTCATAAGGTCTTAGACCAAATTCTCATACTTACCTGCCAACTAATAAGATCTATATATTTCATATATTTCTGGGTATATACCTGGCGAAATTAGTGAACCATTTCTATTAGACAACGAAACCCGTGGATCTACAGCTCATTCTATACAGCCAGTCAAACAATTTTAAACGAGAGAAATTAATTAAGTTGAGTTTCCTCATCCATGGATAAAGGAATACAAGACTGCAGTCTTGTATAACTAAAATTCGCTACTGGGACATCTAGTACCCCTAGCTTATGTGGGTACTTTGCATACAAGATGGGACCTTTACGTCGCTACATTTCGCATAGACTTACATAGGCCACTAACCTCCCATACACAACCCCGATCACTGATTTGTTTGAACTAATCGATAAAGGCCAAGTTAGGTTTTGAAGATTGTTTGGAAATTAGGTCGCAAATGTTGTTCGTTCCTCATTTTCGTTTAAAAGTCTTCGGCTATAATTTCGAAGGTAAGTTCGCCCTCTGTTTTAGACTCTGGCTGTCAGGTTTGACTAGGCGTTTTTATCATGCGCGGATCAAAGTGGAGAATCCAGTTGTTGATTTGGATGGGGATGAAATGACTCGTATAATCTGGGATAAAATCAAATCTACTGTAGTGAATAATAATTCTCATAAAGCAACAGCTTATATTTCCATTTGTAGATGTGGAATGTAAGTATTTTGACTTGGGTCTTCCCAATCGTGATCGAACCAATGACCAGGTGACTATTGAGGGAGCAGAAGCTATTAAACAATATAACGTGGGAATCAAGTGTGCGACCATTACTCCTGATGAGCAGCGTGTTAAAGGTTTGTAGTTTCCAAGCAACTAATAGCTTTTAGAGTTCAACTTAAAAAAGATGTGGCTATCTCCAAATGGAACTATTCGCAATATCCTTGGTGGTACCGTTTTCCGCGAACCCATTTTGTGTAGTAACGTCCCTCGACTTGTTCCTGGATGGACGAAACCAATCGTAATTGGCCGTCATGCTCATGGAGACCAAGTAATTTGTTCCCATTAAATGCAAACAAACAGTGGCCTCATTGTCGTCCAGGGGGGCAATGATTGCTTAATGGTATTCTCGGAAACGATTTCAAACGATATAAGGAACTTGTGTCTCTCTAGATAATGAGTGTGTTACCATGTAACATTAGGCCCTGGTCACTGTGTATCACCCAGATTGTTTTCTACTTATTGTTCTAACGTGTATGCATCCTAAAATGGCTTTTTGACTAAAGTAATTTATTATTTCGCATTACAGTAACATTTTCGTTATAGCATCGTGCTTGATAAAAATGGCCTATTACTAGCTATGTACCTTGTAAACTGTCTCACATCCCAATTGTCCTCATACATTTTTAATCGTTTACTATTATTATTATTATTACTATTATTATTATTATTATTATTATTATTATTACTACTATTATTCCTCGGGGCTTAACCAAATTACAAACTCCTATAAGTTCTGTTCTTCTTAGTCTTTGTTAAGTAGAACCATGTATTTATGTTTTGCCAAAATTAAGTGAATTCTTAATACGACGTGAATTGTAAACACTTAGTAGGAAACTAAATTTATCGCATTAGTACTTCCGTCCCCACTACTTATCAGTCGTTCTTATGTGTAGCTTATCTAGTCGTATGAGACGTAAGGCATTCGTTTTTAATGGCTCGATAACGCTTGTTACACCTGCATACATTATGCTTCTCTAACCTTCATATAATGTACAGTCATTTTCAGTAAGTTTTAAGTGACAGACAGACAGTTACAACGTAGAACTTGGTACATGCGTACGTTAGTTCAAGTTGCCATGCCTCAATTAGCAGATACAGATTAAATTGTCGGATCAAATCCCAAAGTGGGGAAGGTTGTAGCAGAATTAGTATTCATGGAAGGGAATAGAAACCGAGAACATTTAAGAAAATGTGATTCAGTAAAGAGAAAATTATGATAAGTTCAGAAGCTTAGGATTTGGAGGAAGACAGGGAATGGATGCACCTGCGCCATTGCCAACAATTTTGAGCCATATCACCCAAAGTCTCTAACCATTTATTACGAGCGTCACGCGGACCCCAACCAGGTAGTCTGCACCTATTAACATGACAGCCTAACTGTCAATGACTTCATGGACTGGTGCCATGTTTTGGTTTGGCCGCCCCTAGCTTTCTTCCAGCCTACTCCTACACCAGACAGCATTGCTCGTCGAGGTAGGCGGTGGTCAGTTTTACGTAACACATGTCCTAACCACCTTAGCTGATGAAGATTTACTACTTCATCAATAGGCTTACCGTATCTACCTAGTACTCTATTCCTAACCCACGTATTGCTTACTCGGTGGTCCCAGAAAACACGAGCAATGCTTCGAAGACATCTATGATCGAATACCAGGAGCCTACGAACATCCTCTGTCCTTAATGGCCATGTTTCGCAACCATAAAGTAAGACAGACCGAACTACTGCGCAGTAAACGCGTCCTTTAGTCAGTAGTCGGATGTCTCGCCTATGCCACAGATGACGCAAATTCCAAAAAGCTAATCGGGCCTTATGTATACGCGCAGAGACTTCAGCAGACACCAGACCGTCAGGGCTGATGAGGCTGCCAAGATAAGTGAAGCGTTCAACACATTCAACTGCCTCACTCCCTATCACTAACTTCGGTGTCGAATCAATCCAATCCTGAAGTAACATTTTGCATTTGGGTGGAGAGAATCGCATCCCAAACATCCTTACATTCTTGTTTAAGGTAATCAAAAGATTCTGCATTTTATCAGCATCTTCGCCTAAGAGAACTATATCATCTGCATATTCTAAGTCAGCTAGTTTATCTCCTGGAAGGAGGTCAACCCCGCCGAAGTCAAACGATGAAAATGTCAACTCTAAAAGTATATCAATGATAAAATTAAATAAAAATGGGGAAAGCGGACAACCTTGACGAACACCACTTGAGGTAATCAGTTCTGATGACAATCTGCCATAAGCTCTCACTCGACATGTGGTGTTCAAGTAGAGAGCTTGTATAAGGTTAATGTACTTCTGTGGTATGCCTTTCATTGACAGACATTGCCACATAACCTTACGATCGATAGAGTCGAATGCCGCCTTAAGGTCAAGGAATACAACTATTGTTGGGCGTCTAAAAGTGTGTCTATGTTCCAGAACCTGCCGAAGTGTGAATTAGTGGTCTATACAGCCACGTCCAGGTCTGAAACCACCTTGGTTCTCTCTAGTCTGCTCTTCACGAGCTTTAGTTAGGCGTCGAAGTATGATTGAAGCTAATATTTTGGACACTATATTAGTTAAGCTGATTCCTCGGTAATTGTCACAGGAGGACTTCTGTCCTTTCTTATAGATTGGAACAATTAGTGTTTGAGACCAGTCAGGTGGGATTACGCCCAATTCCCAGATTCTAGCCAGGATCCCGGTTAATCTCGCTGCTGAAACCGGACCACCATCCCTAAATATCTCAGACAGACAGACAGTTGCAACGTAGAACTTGGTCGGGTCCTTCTGCTCTCCCTCGCTTTAGGTTTCCTATAGCCTTCTCAACCTCACTAAGACTTGGGGGACCAGTATTAACTTGACATTCAGATTGCTTGGGAATGGTGGGCAACTGGGATGACGCCGAGGGCCAATTGAACTGTTCCGTAAAGTGTTCTGCCCATCGGTCCAACCTTCTGGATTGACAGTGAATAGTGCTCCCATCTTTTTCTGCGATAGTTTCACTTACAGTTGGATTTTTGATGCCCGTTTCCTTGATAAGTCTGATCAGTTGCCTACTGTTTTAAGTGTGTTGCTAGTTTATTAATATTACCACACAACTATGCTATTTATCGTTGTCATGACATTCATGGAATGTTATTACTAACGATTATTGTCACAACTTACAACATAAATACTTTTCGGGAATATTAGTGCCCTAGATAAATTCACAAAAGTTTTTAAGTCTTTAGGAGTTTAAAGTACCTTCGTATTAACAATGGTTTCTCTTCATGTGAGGCGTATGTTTTGCTAGTCACTAAGTGAAGGCAAAAATCCTAATAAGGGTTGTATACTCGTGTACAAAGATGTAAAAACATCTACGTAGAGAATAATCTGTTCCTACCTATGAATAGAAGTGCATCCAGCCTTAATTTTCAGATTACTATCATTACTATTTAGTAATAAACCGTTCTGGTGAATGACTTATGTGCTGTCCTAAGAAAGATGCGAAATTAATAATTCATATATCCCATAATTTGTGTGAGAAAATTTATTTTGATGCCAGAGCCTTTTGTTTTCAGTTAAAGGACTTCTGTAGCCCACGTTTTTCAGTATATTCATGATTTGTATTATTTTGAATGTGCTGATTAATATTCCTTCGTAACTCTGGCTTTTCCCAACTTCACACGATCCTCTGAATAAAATGGCTTAAACTTGTACTTATCTCTTCTCTTTGCAATGTCATATAGTGTTGTGACATCTAGCGAACATTCGAATATTAGTGGTCTTACATCGTTTGCTTGCGCATCTGAAAGGTCATTGGTTGGTTACAATTATTCGAGTATTTGGGAATGGTCGTTGTAATAATGATGATATGTAACTTTTAATTTGTATTTGCCAGTACAAAGCTACAGATATGCTCATTAAAGAAGACGGTATTTTGGAACTTGTATTTACGCCCAAATCATCAAGAGTTGAAGAACGTGTGAAAGTATTCGGATTCACTGGAGGTGGAATTGGCATGGCTATGTACAATACAGATGAAGTATGCAAACAGCTTGATTTGTTCAATTTATTTTATGGTAGTATTAACATTTTGGTTTATATGTCATACTGCGCTTTATGACGTTTCTGTTTTGCCGTGTTATTGTAACTTATGTATTCTTATTTGTGGATTGATGACCTATTGGCTAAGGCGTTCAACCTTCAACTAGTAGGTTACAGATTAGGTTGCCGTCCCACTTTCTGTTGCTTAAGCGATCGGGTAGTAGCATTTGTATATTAAGCATATTGTATATTAAGTCGGGTACACAAAATTGTATTTGATGAATAGCTAGACTCATTTAGTCAGAGAAAATCCTTATGTCTACCCTGGAAACGGCTTGTTTCGTTTGTTAGTTTCGAATAATCAGAAGTCCGATTGTGATTCAAGAATTGATAAGCTGACTTTAAGTAAGATGCAGATATCATAATTAATGAATAGTGTCATGTTCTAAAAATCATATTTTTAAATTCCCACTAATCATTCAAGCTTAAAACAGCCACAATAATTTGCTCCAATATCCCATATTTTGTGCTTGATTTACCAGAATAATGAAATTCTTAAAAACTTATATCTCAATAGTGGAATATACCATTAGCAGTAGACAAAATTTCAAATTTGACCCCAGGAATGACGAAACGAAACCTTACTTACTATCTACACTTGCTAAACTTTTTGAAGGATGAGCTAGTCATTTTTAAATGTCTACTTTCCTAGTAAACGTGTATGCATTACACCTTCCTAAGAAAAATAGGCAGTGTGAACATTTCATAAAGGACGTATATTGTTTCAAAGAAAAAGCTATCCTTTAGTCTTATATGCAACTGAAAACCTATAGCTATCTGGTTCATAAGGTATTTTCTTCATGAAATCATTATATGTGAACACACGTGGCCATTCGTTTCTACAAAACGCAAAAGAATCTACAACTAACGATCGTGATGCGCATATACGTGTCCTTTTCAGGTGATTAAGCGTAGGTCTTTCGCCGAAATTTTTCGTTCCCATTTAAGGGAATCCGATTTCATAGTTTACTGTTAATTAACTAAATGATGATTTGAACGAGGTTTTCGACAGACATTTAAAAGATACGACACTGGTCAATCATTGAAAACATAATAATACTGTGTTTCAACTTAATGATTACTCACCAGATAGGATTTGTAATTCAGACTGAAAATGAATTGAAATCGAAGACAGGACTTATTCAGAATTAATCCAGCAAAGTAACGTACTTATGCAAATAATAGTAATTCGGAAATAACGTGACTGTATCTTGTAGTTGTTTGGAAGATATCACTAATGTAAGGCGTTCACTCTCCAGTTACTTAAGACCTGACCTTTTTACCTATCTTGCTGTGCTAATGAGTTTGACAACTTGGGCCAATGTATATGTACTCGATTCTACGTTATGCATAACTGACTAACTGATCATATCACTCAGATGTTTTATATATTCTGCAATATGTAGTGTATTTAAGACAATTAAATCTCTGATTCTCCTACTCGAGAAATTCCTAGAGGTTATAATCCATGCTTATTTTGCATTGTACAAGCTGTAGCTATTGACAGTTTAAATAAAAGCAGTGTATACAGAACATTTGATTATATATTTATTTGTTTGTCTGATTTCGTTTTATGACCCTTTAACATGATTTTATGTATTTACTATTATTTTGTAATAACCCGACCGTAGCTGCTACCTTGACGTGGTGGTCGGGCTTGCCTATCGTGATGACCCAACCGAGCTATATTGGCTAGAACACTTGTTCCTCTAGGTTCTACCATGCCAAGCAGGTCTGTTGGAGAGCGATAAGACTAAAGGCAGCAACCTAAGATCTGAGGGTGAAGTCGTACTGCTAACTGCAGCGGGGTGTGACAGCAGTAAGGTGTTTCCCTCGGATAACCAGCATCTGTAGCGATGCTGCCTTCTCACAAAGGAAGGAAGGGGTTAGAAAAGGTCGACCCTAAAAATGTCACAGCCCACCTTACTTCACGGATTTCTGTCGTCGTCACTAAAGGCTTCTAAAGAACGGAGCTAACACTTCGAAAACTTACCATAACAAGGTCGTGCGTGATCGGACTCAAGCAGTTACCCCTTGGGCTCTGCGATCGTGCTTGTGTGTCACTATAACCAATACTAATCCAGTTTCCTTTTCAGGTACCTCAAGAAGTAATACCCTTCCATAGTGTGGGCAGCCAGGAATTGAAAACGGCCCTCATACCTCTAACAGCACACGTGATCATCTTGTCCTAGGTCATACCCCACCATCAACTCTTAATAACCCTCTTTACCCCACAATTAACCCGTCTAGTATAACTATATCACCTCACGCCTCTAATACTAATGGTTCGAGTTCATGAAACGTTATTCTTGGTCTCCTGAAACCTCACATTAAACTACATATTGGAACTTTTAACGTTCGAACCTTATGCCAAATAGGACAACAAGCCTTCTTAGCTATGACCCTAAATTCTCGCTCCATCGATGTCTACTGCGTCTCTGAAACACGTACAAAGGATCCAAGTACAATCATTCGCTTGACCTCACCTTATGAAAATAAAGAGCCGACCCGGTTCACCCTTCGTGTTTCCAGAGACCCCACTGCTATCACTCGAGGTCTTGCTGGTGTAGGTATAAAACTAAATTCAAGAGCTGAAAAGGCACTCGACTGGATTTCTATAGATAGTCGCTTATCTGCTGTCCGTCTAAACTGGACGGTATGAACTTGGAAAGATTGGGACACACGCCATTACCTCTTTGTTATCCCTGCCTACGCCCCCACCGATTGCAGCTCAGGTGATGTAAAAGATGAATTTTACAGAAAGCTTTCCGACTTCCTTCGATATGCTAAGCGCATTGATGTAGTGATCTTGGCTGGTGATTTTAATACCCAAATAGGCAGATTAAGCGAAACCGAAAGACACCTAGGAGGATCCTATGGTGTCGAGGCTCAACGAACAGATAATGGCGATCATTTGTTACAGTTTTGTCCAGATAACGTCTATTTCCGCAAGAACCAACTTTAAACATCAGGAAAGATATCAATTGACATGACGACCCCCACAATCAACCCAACGCTAGACTCAAATAGATCACATTGCCAACAGCCACTGTTGGAAAGGCCCGGTAGAAAACTGCCGCTCATTCTGGAGTACATGTTTAGACTCAGACCATGCTTTAGTAGGAGCACATATTAGTCTGCGTCTCACTGGACGTAGAAGATCTACGGCAAGGATCCCCCTAAGAGTTCAACTTAATGATGAAAAAGTCAAGAATACATTTCAGGAACAACTAGAAAACCAATTATTCAGCTGTGTAAGCGATATCCATCCCGAGTAAGCTTGGAATGATATCCAAAATGCTGTTGATACAGCAGTAATATCTACTAGTAAACTAAGCCATAAAGCTAAGAAAACAGTGGATTTCAGCTGGGTCTATTGAACTGATAGATGCTCAGCAACACATCCCACCTGATTCTGAACACGATGAGGAGCGAAGGCAACTTAAAAACAAGCTGGTTAGAAGCCTGTGTAACGATCGTGAGCAGTGGTGGGTGGCGAAAGCTGAAGAGATGGAAAAGGCAGCGTCAATAGGTAACAGTAGGTAACTGTTCAGATTTATCAAGGAAACGAGTATCAGAAATCCGACTGTGAGTGAAATTATCTCAGAAAAAGATGAGAGCATTATTCGCTGTCAATCCAGAAGGTTGGACCGATGGGCAGGACAATCTAGGGAACAGTTTAATTGGCCCTCGGCCTCATTTCAGTTGCCCACCATTCCCAAGCAGTCTGAATGGCAAATTAATATTAGTCGCCCAAGTCTTAGCGAGGTTGAGAGGGCTATATAGAATCTAAAGCAAGAGAGAGCAGCAGGACCTGATGGATTAACCCCTGAGATATTTAAGGACGGTGGTCCAGTTTTAGCAGTGAGATTAACCGGTATCTTGCCTAGAATCCAGGATCTGGAAGTAATCTCATCTGACTGGTCTCAAACACTAATCGTTCCAATCTATAAGAAAGGACAGAAGTCCTCCTGTGACAATTACTGAGGAATCAGCTTAACGAATATAATGTCTATAATATTAGCTTCAATAATACTTCGACGCCTAACTAAAGCTCATGAAGAGCAAACTTGAGAAAACCAATGTGGTTTCAGACCTGGACCCGATTAGCTCTTGGAAACTTGCTTCACTTGTGGCGTAGGCGAAACTTTCGATTACTGACCAAAGGACGCGTTTACTGCGCAGTCGTTCGATCCGTTCTACATTATCGATTTGAAACATGGCCATTAAGGATAGAGGATATTCGTAGACTCCTAGTATTCGATCATAGATGTCTTCCAAGCATTGCTTGTGTTTGCTGGGACCGCCGATTAAGCAATTCGTGGGTTAGCAATAGAGTACTAGGTAGATACGGTAAGTCTATTGATGAAGTAGTAAATCTTCATCAGCTAAGGTGGTTAGGACATGTGTTACGTATGCCTCATCACCGTCTACCTCGACGAGCAATAATGTCTGGTGCGGGAGTAGGCTGGAAGAAAGCTAGGGGCCGCCAGACGAAAGCATAGCACCACAGTTGGGCTGAATCATGTTAGTAGGCGCAGACTACCTGATTGGGGTCCGCGTGATAATCGTCACAAATGGTTAGAGAGATTAGGTGATATTGCTCTAAATCGTTGGCAATGGCGCAGGTGTATCCACTCCTTGTCTTCCTCCGAATTTTAAGTTTCTGAACTTATCATAATTTTCTCTTTACTTAATCATATTTTCTCAAATCTTATCTCCGATCTCTATTCCTTTTCATTAATACTAACTCTGTTACCACCTCCCCTACTCAGGCATTTGATCCGACAATTTAATGTCTATCTGTTAATCGAGGCATGTTAACTTGAACTGGTGTACGCATGTACAAAGTTCTACATTGCCACTGATTGACTGATTTTGTGATAAAGTTTTTCACTGATAATCCTAAACTGTTCTTTGTATTATTATTATTAGTTCTAATATTTTGAACTCATGTTTACTCTTTTTATCTTAATGTATGAATTGTCGGCTTAATGGTTGAAATGTACAGCTTTCAGTCACATGTTTGAACCTTTCTCTATCTGCTTACAATTAGGATACCTAGTATTCTCACTAGCCTTCACACTTAGAGTGTGATTCGAATCCAAGTATAGGAAGCTGTACCTAGTAAATTAGTTAGATTAAATATTTATTGTTTTTTTATAGGCCTTCATTGGTTATTTAATTAACAATACTGTTAACATGAAACGATCCTGATTTGTCCATTCTTAGGCAATCAGAGCCAGCGAACAGTCGGGAAGTTTCTGGAATATTCTTATACGGATGTTTATATAAACTCTGGTGTAATTATTTGCCTTCTGCTGTTTTCTCAACACATTTTGCTACCTGCTCTACTCTTGATCTGATTTGGGATCAAGTTGCTGTCGTTGTCGAACCGTAGAACACTAAACGGGGGAGAACTGTAGAACAAAGACGTCCTTGCCATTCGCTAAACGAAAATTAACCAATAAGAAAGCGGTTTAGGATGGAATGATATTATTATTTGAAAAATCTTTCAAAATAAAGTATTACTCAAATATGTACAATAATTTACCGTGGTTTATAAATGTTTTGAGATTATCTATGGGTTGTAAACATTTAGAATCAAAGTAACTTCCATATAAATACTCATCCACGTGGCTATAGAGCATTTTTTCACGAATTCCTTTATTTTTTGAATCTATTTTGCAATATAGACCATATGGCTTCTATGTTATTCGTATGAGTTCCTGTTGAGGGATCCACAAAATGTCGGCTGTGAACGACGATCTGACTACTGTATCTAAGTCTTGATAGGCACTCGTATGACTCTAAATTATCGGTGTAAATTGTTATTCCTCGTTCGACACATTTCGTAATAATCGGAATTAAAGTAGATATTTCCCATTCAGAAGCCCTTTTGAAGTGTTCTTTTCCTAGATGTCGATATCAAATTCCAAACATTTAGTGTAGGTTTTGATATAAAAACTGCCTACACACACTCCATGTATGCTGCGTCTCCGGTTATATTTGCGCTTTCTAAGAACCTTTATCCTGCAAATAGCTAACCATAACTTCCTCGCCTCAGCATTGTCAACCAAACTGTGCTCAATGAGCTTTAGATGAAAAATCATCTCATTGGTTCGTTCTTATTCTATAATCATGCCCTAAACGAGATGAATACATAATATTATCGGGGCAATAGGGACAACTCAGCAAATACTGAATGTATTTAATTATTTGGTCACAGCTAAATTCTGTACTAGTTGGGATTTTATCTGATAAACGCACTTTTGTTCCGATAACTCAATATTTATGCAATTTTGTTTATTTAGAGCATCTATGGTTTTGCACGTAGCTGTTTTGAATATGCACTAAATAAGAAGTGGCCGTTATATTTAAGCACTAAGAACACTATTTTAAAACGATATGATGGTAGATTCAAAGATATATTTCAAGAAGTATATGACAAGTAAGAAACCTGTTTATTTCCTCAATGTTATTATTATCATGCTTTATTTTTAACTGTGTGATGAATATAAGTACAAATGGAAGAGCGCTTTTCAAGTTGTTTTGTCATAGCATAACAACACGACACAGCACTGAGAGTAACTACAAAGAAGGTTACAGTTCGAAAAAAATGTGAAAGGAAATGAATAATGATAATAACAGCAATGATAATCAGCATTAACGATTATATTCCATATACGAACACAAACAGTATAATATAAAACTACAGTCATACTTAATATTATCTGGCAGATAATGTTTATATAAGTTACAGTGTACTATGTGCTTTCACGAGGTATAGTGGGCAAGTAGTCCATGTCTAATTTGATGAATAATTTAGGTATTAGTGATATTGCTGTTTCTCTGTGGTTGTTCACCGTGTTCACTTCTTTCTCAGATTTTACCATTGCTATGACATTTACACACTTATGCTTTAAACTTCGTGTATATGACTACTTATATCTGTTTCTGTACTCAACAATCATGTTGTGGAATAGTAGTTTAATGGTCAAAGCATTCAGTTTTTAACCATAAAAAACCTAGTGTTATAACTGTCATTCGATTGTGGCTGCTACTTTGTTGTGGTATTGCAGTAGTGCCTTTTATGACGACTCAATTGAGTTACATTGGTTAAAACAGTTGCTTTCGTGAGGCTTCCGTGTTCAAGTCCACTCGGTTAAGTATTATAAGACTAAAAGTAGTAAATTTGATGTCCGAAGGTGGAATCATGCTTGGATATGATAGCAGTATGATGTTTCCCACTAGTAATTACCATCTCGAGCGACGCTGCCTTACCATCGTAGTGGTGGTGGTGGGTGGGATGAGGGTTATTAAATGTCGACCCAAAAAGTCGCACACTTCACATCTCGCAAATTTATTGTACCAGCTGTAAGGCCTAAAGAGTCTAAAGGTGACTCATTAAGAACTATCCACATAAGGGCTGTGTATGACTGGCTAACATCGTTATATGCATAAATCACCAAGACTGCTAGTAACCTATTCTTCTTTGGGAAGTGATATCTGTCCACATACATTAACAGTATTCCAACTCATCTTGTCTACAAGCTAACTTTCTACAGTGAAGTCACGAGTTTCGTCTCATCTACAGCGGTTCGGGCAACTGACTAGTATCACTATCACATATAATGTGATTCGTATCTAAGTACTTAGACCTGTTCTTGGTAAATAGATTACATTAAAACTCACAGAAAATTGTCAATGAATTTTTACAAGTCTATCTCTGTCTTTTTCTTCCCATTCATGTTTTTAAGGGATTATCAAAAGGCGTTTGAGGATAATAAGATCTGGTACGAGCACCGACTAATTGATGATATGGTAGCACAAGCACTTAAGTCAGATGGTGGTTTTGTTTGGGCTTGTAAAAACTATGATGGTGATGTTCAGAGTGATATTATTGCCCAGGGTAATCTGAAATTTTTGACTGTAAGATAATTGTTCGTTGTCTATCTGTACTGTCTCATACTTCTCATTATTTTGAATTATAATTGGTCAGTATGATGTACATTGTAGAACCTGGCATATATGTGTATCGGTTCGAGGTGTCGCATCTCATTAAAACAACATGGCAAATAACAAATAAACAGAAGTGGTAGTAATATCAGTAGTAGTGAAAAGTGATTTGAAATAAGGAATATAATACGAAGAAAAAGATATGATTTGTAGATAGAGCTATAAAATAACTTCAAGCTAATGATTTAAAGGAAGATATCCACTGTGACTGATTTTGAACCATGTCACTCAGAGGTTCCAACCATTGGTTACGACAGTTATGCAGACTGGCATCATGCATACTCTTGATGGACACGTTTAGCATTCATACAGTAAAACATAGCGGACTGTTAAACAGTGTACACGCCTTACCTACACAATAGGAGACATAAGTTGGCATGATCGAAACGAACGTTTTGAATTTGTGCAGGTATTTCGCCATTGTTTGCATTCCAAGCATCACTCGTAAATGTTCTGGAACGATGGAGGTTAGTCAGACAGCATTAGACAAAGATGGCAAATCAATTGATGAGTTTGTAAATTTTGGTCGATAGATATAATCGGGGCATGTGTTATGAATGTCTAACCACCTACGTATCTCGACACACGATGCTAGCCGGTGTAAGAGTAGAACGAAAGAAAAAATAGAAGCCGCTAAAATAATAAATAGCAGTAATTAAAGAAATTAGATAGACGGAGACTACCTGGCTGGAGTATGAGCGATAATCGCAATAAGTTGCAGGAGACATTGAGCGGTGGTTCGGGTGCATTCCTCTTTTATTTGAATCTCAAATTCTACTATTCTTCTATATTCAGCAATTCACTCGTTCGTGCTGAGTTATATTCTTTTACTAGTCTTGTTAAATTGATACTGTCGTTCTAATATATTCTGACAACTTGAGTCGATTCATACCTATGTTCTACACTATACTTTGTTTATGACTGACTGAAATTTGAGTGAATTTACTATTGCGGTTTTAAATCTGCTTTCTTGTGATTGTTTCTCACATATTTATATATAAGCCACAAGTTTGCCATAGATAATGCTTCCAGTATGTAATCTGACATCCTTTGGATTTTGAATGTTACTGCTACTAAAGTATACTTTTACACCTGTTCATAATGTTTGTAGACAGAAGGTACTTTTTTGATGTTATATTTTGTATTTTGAAGGTTATGGATCACTAGGTCTTATGACATCTGTACTGATGTGTCCTGATGGAAAAACTATTGAAGCTGAAGCAGCACATGGAACTGTTACACGTCATTATAGGGAACACCAGAAAGGTCTTCCAACTAGTACAAATCCAATTGCTAGTATATTTGCGTGGACTAGAGGTTTGGAACACAGAGGTAAATTAGATGGAAATGATCCATTGATAAGGTAGGTTTCACTTACATTATTGTGAAAAATAATCCGACATTTGTTGATAATTGTTCGTCTTGTTTTTTAATGATGTGTTTCTGGTGTGTATATACATTATTGACGCATAAATTTGAGAAGTGTTTCTACTTTTTTGAAATTATCCTTAGATTATTCGGTACTTTATCTCTTAGTATGGCCTAAAGTGAAGTTCATCCTGGCTTTGAAATTACTATCGTACTTCCATGCCAAAGTAATAGTTCCTTACAAAGTGATATACGGTTTTAGGATTGTTAAAATGAATGTTTAGGATTACCAACCATTAAGTGAAATGAATCATAACTGAATGGAAATGAATGATTGCTATGCACAAGGCTCACTTATCTACTTAAAATATGCATACAATGTTATCCTATTCGATGAAGATCCTGACAATATACAGTCGTCTTAATGATTTGGGTAACAATACAAACATGCGTTTTGAGGTTAACTAAGCTTCCCACGATGGCTAACTTTGAGGGTTACTAGTTTTTACAAGTCTTATATTTTAAAGATCCGTATTCAGGGTTGGAGTGTTTCATCCTACAGAAAGATTTATTATCCATATATTAATTCGAAAGATGCACTTTACATGCATTTATCTACGAATCTGATTTGTCGTCGACAATAGGACATACCGGTGTTTCATTAGGGGTATGCAGGTTTTATTGACATAATGACAACTGATTTATCGCTTAACCTCAGATTATAAACTGTTATCAACTGTTACTTCGTTCTTGCATAGTTGTTATTAATGCGCTACATAATGATTAGCATTTTCTACTGAATAATTCTATTAGAGATTAGCTAATCTTCATGAATCAATGAAATGTTCTAACTTCACTAGTTTCACTATATTCAAATTCTAATTGATAGTTACCAATTGTAATGTAATTTTCAATTTTTTAAATGATTTCATATTGTTCTGTATATACTTTTGTTTATAGGTTCTGTTCAAATCTAGAAACAGCATGTATTGATACAGTTGAATCAGGTAAAATGACAAAAGATTTAGCAATTTGTATTCATGGAAGTAAAAATGTTAAATCAAAGGATTATATGACAACTATGGATTTTCTAGATGCAATTGTTGATCGACTTAAAGAAATAAATTAGAAATATGTTTGTATATTTGCCTGGAAATATAATTTCTCATTTTATATTCAATCAGTTCATGAATCAATACAATCAATTCCTTGAGGTGTTTGTGAATTTTGACAATCCTGTTAATATATACGACTAGATGTACTGTTAACTGATTCATACTTTTGATAATGTCATGAATTTACAGTTCATTATTGTTTTGGGTTTATAAAGAAAATAAACAGCATATATATAGATATAGTAGTTGATAGGGTATTTTGCAGGTGTATTTTGCTCTCTGAGTTGAATTGCTTGACTATGGAGCTTTTATTATCTTCATCATCTTTGGGAAATACTTCAAAAGTGAAGTAGTTAATTGCGTTGACCATTTCACTTAACCTTACCAGTCTGGTCCTGTTAGGGCGCAGAAAGAGAGGGAGAAATGTGTATGTATGTATGTACAATCAACATAGAACCTGGCACATGTGTGCATCGGTTCAAGTTGCCATACCACCATGGCACCGCAAAATTAACACCACCACCACTGGTAGAAATCACTTCAATAAAATAAAATAATAATAGTAACAAGGAATGTGAACATATAGAATATGGTTCAGGAAGCGTAGAAAGAAAGCTATGGAATAATTTAAAGCTCATGATTTAAGGGAGGGCAATGAGTGAATACATCTGCGCCATTGTGACCGATTCTAGGCCATGTCACTCAGTGTTTCTAGAGGGAGAGATGTTTTGGTTAGTGGAACGAACGCCAACGAGATGTGTGCATAGTTGGTAATGCGTGACTGACCTTAGCCCATTCACCCTCTGGCCGACAATATCAGAACCAGGATTGAAAACCGGTAAACGGAGAGAGCGAGATCGTATCATATTTTAATCATGCCTTTATATATACATAAAACCAGTCCACACAGTAAACCAATCACAAATCTAACATTGATAGAGAACAAGGGAAAGAGTGGCAGTTAATGGGGACAGGTTGTACACAATTATGTAACCGTAGATCATAGTAACAAACAATATACTAAAAGTAAGTATACTAAACGAGAGAACCGGGCAAAGGGAACGCAGTCATAGAAATGAAATGATTACACTGTCCATAGTTATGATAAATGGAATAACGTTCTAAAACACAGTTCCTGAAGATAATCAATCTTCAATAGATGCCCGGCATATCATGTCCACCCTAATGGGTGGATCAGACTATCATCCTTTGTGATGTAGGCAAGACATCTGTTTGTTAACGAAAGGACGAGTATGTAGTACAATACTTTATTTCTCATTATTCTGTATTTATGAAACACAAGGCATGGTAATATAAGTAGGCTACAGGTCTGAAAACTTAAGTCGATTTATATGTATGTACTACGCTATCCTTTGTTTATGACTGGCTTCTTTGTACGTGAGCTATTCAACAATCTGTTCTTTTGAGCTAGTATGTGTCCATAGTTGCGTCGCTGCTACTCGCACTCTTGCTGGAGGCCTTTGATCATAGAAATCTTTATAGTATTACCCGCATATCATGGGATGAGCGAATAAGTAATATCTTTGTTAGACTATTATATCAAAGAGGTCATAAGCCTTCATCGACTGAGGTAATTGGGATATGTGTTGCATATGACTAATCACCGTGAGCCTCATCACGCTATGCTAATTAGAGTCGGAGTAGGATGAAAGAAAGTTAGGGGTGTCCAAAACATGGCATTCTTGTATGAAATCTTTAACTGCTGATCTAAGCCATGTTACTAGATGCAGACTACCCGATTGGGGTCATCACGACAGTTGTATTCAGTGGTTGGAGACGTTCGGTGATATGAATCAGGGTCGGTCACAGTGGTGTATATGTATTCACTCTTTATGTTCTAGATGCTGAGTTCCATTATTCCTTTGTGCATTCGTTCGTTTCATTTCTTTTTGTTGGATTGTGCTGATCAGTTATTCTTGTGAAGTTGATTTGTCGTACTTATGTGGTTTGTGTACTTGGACCTACGCGTATACGCATCGGATTCTACGTTGTACATGAATCGATGAATTCGCAGGCTTACCTTAATTAACTTTTTTGAATTTTCTTGTCACTTTTACTTGTCTTATTGGCTCTCTAACTGGTTAAATGTGTATACGTCTTCTGACTGACGCTTGATCGGGGTGTGAGACTTCTAAAAATTGTCTGATTTTTGACAATTTCTCAGTAGAATTCTTGTATGTAGTTGCTCACATGGATTAATTTATGCCTAACAGTTTTCTGAATTGAAACGGGTAACTAATATTTCCATAGACGATGAAGGCGACCATTTTGTTTGATGTAGTTCTACATTTGATCTTGTATATGATATTTACCTTGTTAGAGATACGTATTTTTGGTAGTCTTAGTAGTCTCTTTACTCTCTTTATTCAATTGATTATGCACTTACTGATTTTCGCCGTTGATTTTAAGCTCATCGATAAGTGTTGTAAGCTTTTGTTGATAAAGATTTTATGAGTAGTCATTCTTCCAAAATACATTCATTCAGTATTTTATCTTACCGCCTTCTCAGTACTGATATGTCTGGCTTCTTTGAATCCGTATTTCAATACAACCTTATTTGTCTGTTGTTGCTATAGTCAATGTTTGGCTGTCTGTATACTTAAGTCTCAAATTTTCTTGTCCTGGTGACCAAAACACCCAGGAATAATAGTTTGTTGTGTGACTACGTCTATATTTTGAAAATGTATTACTGAAGATACTGGTGACAGAATAACAAGTAATTTCCAACTGCACTGTTTCTGCATAATGTTTCTAATTTTTCGGAATGATCATTTCTAAGACTTAAGTTTCTATATTCTGATATTTGCAACTTATCCAGATATTTGTGATCTAATTGGCGGTTTTTGATTGTTTGCATTGGTACATTGCTGTTACATTGGAAGTTTATTTTGAAACACAGGTTGTTCGGTTCAATTGAGTTTTGACATTGAAGTTTGATGTACCGTGAAATATCTGCATCATTGGTGATGAATAGGGATATTGTATCGTTTGGGGACCTTATTTCGACTGTAGTTGTTATGACGGGAGACCTAAAGAAGGTTGATTATCTTCTAAAGTTGTTTTTCCTGTTAAACGATTCATTATTTTGGTTGTATAGGAAGTAAGCATTTTATTATTATTATTGTTGTTACGTTGCCCTCATTCTATATTCCTGTTGAAGGTATAAACTGTTGTTATATCGTTCGTCATTTATAAACTATGGTTAATTGACTGCACATACCTTACCCCAGTTCACACTCACTATTACCCCTGTTTTGTATTAATGTCAGTTTTATAATTGGCTGATGGTGCGGTCTGATTTTGTGTATACATAAAGGCATGATTAAAATATAAAGATTGATTGTGTCTGGTTGGTTCGTAGCTGTTGTTTTCTCTATTCCGGCTTTGGGGGCTAGTAGTCGTGGGGCTGATGTGTCCGTATTCTGATTGGCAGTTATCACTGTGTATTATTCGGCAATACATAACAGTAGTGAATAAGACTGGTATCATCATATAGAAGCAAGAATGTGTAAGGTTATGATCTACTTGACAAGTAAATGCAAACGAGGATAACGGTGTTAAGGTCAAGGCAAAGGATTACTTACTTCTACACATCGTATAGCTTGAATCGCTAGTCCACACTGAACAGACTACGTATCCAGCGTCTTGTAGATCTAGTTAATCTGAATGAGTGATTGTAAACAAACATTCTGGTGAAGATAGATGGTCGAATGTTAAACAATAGAACTAATAACCAATTTGTATTCACCTTTAGTTAACTTTCAGTTTAGCTTGGAAAGAGTTGGCTTTGTGTAGCAAATATAGTATACTATTAAATTGGTAAACATTCGTTAAGATTGTCCAAAGTTGCAGTTCATCTTTGGTATATACTCAGATTAGGTATCTCCTGATGAATATAGTCTAGTCGATCTTGATAAAATATTCCTGGTGACAATCAGTCTTATTAAAGATCACTTTAACCGTTTCCTTTCCATATTCAATATTCATGATTAGGATTTTCTTGAGTACAAGGCGGGGGGGGGGGGGTGGAATTTTATCCGTTAATATTTTTGTTTCGGATTACCATAAAAAAACTTGAAGAATGCTGCTTTTCATAAGTGTTTGTTGGATTCTATCGAATTCTTCGTCTTTCATGATGATTATCTTGGTTATTTGGGTTTCTGTTCATTTAAGTAAAACATTGAATGATCTTTTACTATCAGTTTCATGTTGACTATTTGTCTCACTAGACTTTTTAGTATTGTGTCTTCATATCGAGTAGTGAATAAATTTTGTCAAATAGTCTCTCTTATAATCAACAAAATTATGTATACACACTCTCGATATAAGTAAATAGATGATTTCATTTTAGGTTGTCTATAATATTTTTCAATAATTGATACAAACATGAATATTCCAGTTATTTGATCAGTGAGAAACAATTGATTATTTCTTGGTTTGTCTGTCTGTTAGTTTACACTTCAGACATGATTTGACCTCTACTAAACTTCAGTCTAAGGTTATATAAAATAGTAATGACCTGTTTATTGGATGTGAACGTGTATTTATTTTCTTATTTTGAAAACTACAGAACATTTCAATCATTCATTCGCCTGTTGTCCTCATGGAACATAGGCAGTCGACTTGCATTCTCCAACCATCTGTGTACATGACTATTCTTCCCTTTTGTTTCTAAGTGGCATTCATTCATTTTATTTCTGCCTCTGATTCCCGAAACAATGCATTCTTTAGTCTTCCTCTTTTTCTTTGGCCTTTAGCATTCCAATTTAGGGTTTGCACCGTGATGTAGTTTGATAATATGAGCAGTGTGTGTCTTATTCGTATCTAACGTTTTCCCCTGATTAATTCCTCAACTGAACTTTGGTTGGTTTGTTCTCTACCACAAAAGGTTGTTGTTGACGAATCGCGTAGATGACTGCGTATATATTCGTGTACCATTTGAATGAAGCTTTCCAAGTTTTAGCTCGATACAATAGAAAAATCTTGATGTTTGTATTGACAATTGTGACTTTGGTGATGGCTGACAGTTGTTTTGATTTGGCAACGATTTTTGCTGGTCTTGGCTTACATTGTCATTTCAATCCGTGTCTTCATATCTGCATCGAATCCTCCTTGTTTATCAAGGATGCTACTGCTCCTGCCCAAGTATGTGGAACTGTCCACGTCTTCCAGAGATTTTCTGTCAAGTATGGTTTGATCGGTGCTCAGTGTGTTGTATTTAAAGATGTTGTTTCCTGGTGACCAACACATCCAGGAATAACAGTTTGTTGTCTGATTCCGTTTCTATTGGGGAATTGTATTACTGATGACACTGTTGACAGAATAACAAGTAAATTCTAATTATACAATGTGTCTCCTTCAAAAATTTGAATAATGCAAGAACGATAACATTTGCAGAATACTTTGAATTCAATGCATTTCGTTGCATTCAATCTCATCAGCTAAATACATGCTATTGATTTTAGATGCCTCAGATTATTAATACACGTTGATTTTCTCAATTGAAATGTATATCAGGTAACATTTGATTGTCTAAGTAGTAAAACTGTGAAGAGGTTGAATTTCGACTCTTTGTAAATTGATTAGATGAATATTTCAGAGTTTAATTACGTAATATGAGAAAAGGTTCAAAAATACCCTAAAGCGTCACGTAAGAATGTAAGTTCTAGTGAACAATTGAAATAGTCCCATTATGTAATTATGAATACTCTATTGTTGTGAATATGTGAAGTAAAGGAATAAGACAGAAAAGTAAGCGTATAACTCACTGACTTCCTGTTATCTATAGTTGGAAGAGGAAACTGGCTCGTCAATCTAATGCTGCCAGGGCAATTGAAGGTTAACTACTCATTCCTAATTTCAATGGCCTCAGCAAATTTAAATAGAATCGATATGCGTGGTTTATTGATAATTTCGAAAGCACTAGTTATATCTATCTCATGTCCCGTGTCTGTCAAATGACGCGTAATTGAGCTTCTAAAAGTGGTTGCTTCTCTTAAGTATAAGTCCTTCGGAATATGTTAGATGGTTAGATGGTAAAATGGTAAATAGAGTCGGTCGAACCAAAGCGTGACATTGGTGCATGAAGTTATTAAGATTCCACTAGCTTCTGCCCGATTGATCGTTGGGGACGTTGCCTAATATTGTTCAGAATTATTCGCCATGAGTCAGATGTTTCCACTCAATAATGTTTAATGTGTGTTTTTATTCCACAACCCTGTCTATTATTCTGTAGTATGCTCTTCAATGTTTTGTCTTTCGTGCTTTGATTATTTTGAATTGTTTAGTATCCACTTCGTTAATTTCGTCATAGCATACTGATATCGTATGGCTGATATACATTTGTGGTAATCTGATTATAACTAAGGGAGCAGAATTCGACGCTTGGATGTAAAACAGTGCAGTAAAAAAAAGAGAAAGCGACGTTGCCAGTAACTTGAGAACCATCACACAAAGGATTATTCGACTTATTCTATTTATCCTTAAATGTTAATACCTGCCTAAAACAGTTCAATTTTCTTAGAGGCTCTTAGTCATTTGTTTTAAAATTGTCATCTCACCCTTCTTGACCTTTCCTTCAAACCATCTTATAATCATGAATGTGTACACAAATCCACTTAGATTGGTGGCTGCATTGTAATTTAGTCGATAGAATTACGTCAGTACAAATTAATAAAAAGCATGCTGATTGCTGCAAACGACAAACTAATTTGGTGTATTTTTAAGATAACTGTTGTGCACTCATGACTACAGTTAAGATTATAGCTTATCTGTTGTCATGTCAATGTGGAAACGTACAGATATGTGTATTTTTTTTAAGTTATTTTCAGTTCTCACTACAGCATGGTAGACAATTTAACTCTAGAAAATATGCATTATTGTTGTGAGGTGAAGAATAAAGGAAGGTTTTGGATGGGTGTTATGAAGATATGCCTAGTTGATAATACATGACTGATCTAAACCCACTCACCCCTAGGCCGACAATAGGAGAACCAGAATTAGGAACCGGAAGACTGAGAGAGCCGAGAGAACGTATTGTATTCTAATCATGCCTTTATATATATATAAAATCAGACCACACGGTAAACCAATCATAAATCTAACATTGGTACAGAACAAGGGGAAGAGTGGCAGTGAATGGATACAACTTGTACACAATTAAGTAGACATAGTCCGTAGTAATGAAAAATACACAAAGAATAAATACACTAATAGAGAAAACCGGGCAAGGGAAACGCATCAGTCATAGAAATAAAATGATTACATCACTCATGAATAAAATAACGAGAATTTTCCCCTCCCTCCCCCAAAATACAGTTCTGAAAGTTCGCTACTTTTCTTTAATCGCCAGGCGTAACAATTATAATTGTGTTGGATCATAGATCCTAATAATTGTTCACCACTCAAATGTAATTTTCAGGGAAAACATACTCTAAACATCGATTTATTTTGCGTTGAGTTGACATAGAAGCCTGATAGAACTTTGCAATGATTTGTTTAAAGGAAGTCTGTGAAGTTGATAAACTGGTTAAATGATGGTGGGGGAAGGATTTGATTATATCTGTCCCTATATGTTAATTCAGTGAAATTAAAGTTCCAATAGTTGTTAACTGTTATAAAACGAGTATTTAAGTGAAAGATGGAATGAAATGAATACAACTAACTAATGATATTGTAAACATTTGGATAGAATATATTTGTAAATAATTTCAGAAAATGAAATTAAAGAGAATTCCAACGTGTCACCTCGGTGGGCTGGTCCGATCTTCTTAAAGGAGATAGACGAAAGTCGAAATAATTGGATATCATTATAAATAAGTGGTAAATTGTCACTATGAATGTCCAATCGTATGCAGTGTAAATGCATTCTACATCGCCTGAGGCTATGTTCACTAAAACGAATCGACAATCTGGAGATTAACTTGTTGTCGAACCATGTAAATTTGTGTTATAACCAATAGATGTGATGGAGTGTTAACATAGCAAGTCGACAGCGACATATTTAACCATTAAGGTTATTCTTCGTAATTTATAGTATGAAGTAGTAGAAGGAAGTTGGAGTAGTAGATAATACCTGAATCCATTTTTTAATCATTAGTTGCCATGGTGCAGCTAACAGTACTCCATGTTGTCGATTTATATTATTGAGGTTTGTGTAATGATGTAGGGCTTCAGTTGTAAATCTTTCCTTATTAGAATGAAAACCTTCTGAAGAATTTTAGTTCCATCTTAATTGTTGCTGTGTTATGTTTCGACTGAATACAATGCAATTGCTGACCTATTTACGAGTTTCCTTAGATCTTCGAGGAATTTAGGAATGTACTATGAACAATTTAAATGTCCGTCCACCTTTACATCCAATCGTCGTGATGTTTCTCCAACGAATATAGCACTGCATTCGTTACATTTAGTCTTCTAAACATAGTTTGTTTGTTCTTATTTTGGTACTCTATCTTGATATTTACAAGTGCAGAGACCAGTATATTGTTTGTTTGGTAGAAGTCACGTATGCCGTGTTTGTTTAAAATTTTAATCTCTTCGGATGATCTATATTTGTTTAGCACAACCACAGTGTAAATTCACTGTTTCGGTTGGACTCTCGGTTTTTCTCTTCCATTAGGGTTTTTTAAGTATCTTTTCAACAATGTTCATTGGATAATTCCCCATCACTAGTGTGGACCTCACTATGTTCAATTCCATTTCTTGATCCTTGGTATTTGTAACCAATTGATGGATTCTGTTTGTTAGGTTCCCAACAACTGTCACTTTCTTTGATTTGACATGTACAGATTTATAGTCTAGGTATTTTCCAGAATACGTTGGCTTCCAAAAGTGTTGGTCCTAAGACGGTTATGTTGTTATATTCCAACTAGGCAGTCAAGTAAAAATGATTTTGGTCAAAAGTTTCGATTACCTTTGTGAATTTAATGTTGTCGGAAATATTGTTGACATTTACAAAATGTTTATCTAATGCATCTCGTTTCGTTTATAATGAAAGTGTCATTTACGTACCTTAGTCAAAGTTTGTGTTAAGGGTCCATTTGTTTCCAGTGAATGCACAAACAAGTCAGTAACTAATGAGGACACTGGAGATGATATCATTACACTTTCTTTCTGCCTACAGAGATCACTTTGAAATTTAAACAATGTAGAATGTATGGATAAATTCAGATATTTAATAATTTCAGAAGGATCTAATGGGTAACATTGCTTCTAGTTATTGTCTAAATGTAAGTACTCATATATAATGTCTAATGAAGTATTAATAGAATTGACACTTAAAACGTAGTTCATGAACAAGTAGTGTGTTGATAAATTATGCTGGCTATTTAACCAACTTTGTTAATCGAATTATTTATCGAATGCTATGAAGAAACGTCAATATATATCCATATTATTCTAAAGTTTTTCATAGTAAGTGACTACTGTAAGAAATGTAAATGCGACGAACATATACACACAGCCTATATAAAATCTGGAGAAACTGATGCCAGTGATGACATTTTCACCAATTTCATGACTTCATGTTGCTACATTTTCTAGTTTTAAATTTGATCTAATCGACTTCTAAGTATGTTTAATATGACTAATTGGTTTAAATTCGACAACCAATGATCACCAGAAACATGCACTGGACAGCTGTTTCATTCCAGTATGGGTCTAATCGGCAGTAAGCGTTGAAGACATCATCAGGAATAAAACCCAAGGCCATCTAGTTGCGTAGCGAACGCCTTACTATTTGACCACTGAGTCGGATCCAAATAGTTAATATATCCAATTCAGGCAATTCATGATACGCTTGCGCGACTTCATTGATTGGCATTGTTTGGTAACTGCCTGACACCCGATGAGGTTAGATTCTACTTGTTATGTCTTCTCATTATATTTCGAGGAACTACCTCAAGTAGTTAGTCGCTAGTGGACTGACATTGTTCGTGGTTGGAAGTTATGATTTTTTAATTAATTTCGCTTTGTCTTAAATTCTACGGTAGCTGTAATAAAGTTAGTGAAATGAAAATGTACATTGATTTCAGAAATCTTTACTCATAAATGAAACATTTAATACCCTTTGTTGATGAAGACCTAAAACAATTGAAGTCTACTTCACTAGACCGCTATTAGAAATGTACAAAGAGTATGAACAGTAAGTAATTTACTCAAAATTAAACTGATGAATAACGAATACTTATTGATTACTAAACTATACATAATCTGAATAATAGTTTCTATATAAAGATCAATTTATGTAGAGAAAACAATATCGAAGTATTCAATTTAACTAGGTAAATTGATTTGTTGATATTACTATTTAAGTTAATCAATTGTGATTATCAATATATTGATTACTTACTTACTTACTTATGCCCGTTACTCCTCGCTGAGGAGCATAGGCCGCTCACCAGGGTTCTCCATTTAACTCTGTCCGGAGCAATCCTTTCCAATTGTTTCCAGTTGATGTTCATCCTTTTAATGTCTGCTTCCGATTCTCGACGCAGCGTGTTCTTTGACCTTCCTCACTTCCGTTTCCCAACAGAATGCCATGTTAATGCTTGTCTCGTGATGCAGTCGGATGGTTTGCGTAATGTATGTCCTATCCATTTCTAACGTCTCTTCCTAATTTCCTCTTCGGCTAGTGGAAGTTAATTTGTTCTCTCCCATAGTAAGCTGTTGCTGATGATTTCCGGCCAACGGACATTTAGTATCTTGCGTAAGCAGTTGTTTATAAATACTTGTATCCGTCTGATGATGTTTGCAGTAATTCTCCAAGTTTCAGCTTCATACAGCAGGACTGTCTCAAGACAGTTCGAATTGAAGAGTCTGACTTTCAGGTTAGTTGATATTTGTTTTGAGTTCCAAATGTTTTTCAACTGTAGGAATACTGCCCTTGCTTTGCCAAAATATATTGATTAGTTGAACATATTTGAAAGGAATCATTAAATGATATTGAAAATATGTAAACATATAGTGTTTATTTGTGAATAATAAGCATATATATCTCACTTCTATAAATGATCATTAACTACTGAAACAACTTCTTAGTGATTATCTCAAACAATGTGATGTGAGCTCGAATCTATACAAAAGAATCACTTCTTTCATGATCTCAATTACATCTTTTTGATGAGTGTCAAACTAGACAAATTATATGTAGTAAAGTTTGTCCTGTCAACTACATTCAATCATATATTTAAGTTGGATTGTGACTGGCAAGCGGAATATATAGCTTGTGTAATAACGCTATATCGAGGCAATTCGCTCAGGATGCACATATGGCAACAGAGACTGACCAGTTTCAGTCCATTACAAATCAACGGGAAGATACATGCTTATCCTAATTATACATTCAATCATATATAGTGTATTGATTTTTACAACAATAACAATAATTGTCTACTCATTAACATAATGTTCATTATGTTTTAATTAGTAGGTTAGAGGAATAGGCTTCAATGATCATTCAAACAAACTGTTATTCATTAAATACATTGATAAACTGATAAACTATACACATTCACTTAATAATTCCTAATCAAATTGTAATTTATAACAGTAACAATTGTATCATTTAAACTTAGTCTTCTTTCTATTGGTCATTATGTTTAAACAAATTAATAGCGGTCTACATCTATATAAACTATGAAACTAAACATTGAATAATATAATTAGTTGTTTTATCATCTAGTAAGTGTATTCACTGTTAAATAATGATTACATTATGAAATGTTTACACATCAATTAAATTGATACTTAATGAAAATTGTATTTATTGACATTGATATTTTGTTTCTTCTTCTTCTGCTTCAGAAATGTCAATTCAACTACAGTCTTCTTTATTGTCATGGTTATATTTTATTGAATTATTGTTATTGCTGACGAAATCGTCATCATCATCATCATCATCACCATCATCATTCATGGAAACAATGGAAAATCAATTACAAACTGTAACCACTTTAGAATCTTCTCATGTCAATGAATCATTTCTACAAGTAGAATATTTTTCAATTATAAATAAACATGAATAAAATTATTTATGAATTAGATAAAACATGCCAATTATACTCAATTGATTAAATGGCATCAATTACCGTCAGTGTTATTTGAAAGTTACAATCAAAGTGTAGTAAATGCAAATTTACATTTGGTAAATTATTTATATTCATTAGTAATAAGTAAAATATTTTGCTTTGTATACAGCATGTAGATACAATGTTTCTAGTGAAATTTTATGGTGAATATTATAAATCAGTTAATATTTCATCAAATGGTAAGTTACAGATTCCTTGTGTTTCAAGTCTATTTGTATATAGTTTATGTCTAATTAGTATTGTTTTAATACGTTAAACACCTTCAGCAGTAAACCCCCCCCCCCCCAAAAAAAAAATAAATAGTTACATAGGTCCTCGACATTGATGCTGACCATGTTTGTTTTAGCGGACACTACTAGTTGAAGGTGCTCGATCACGCATCATCACCGCACCGTGTAAAGCATCTCTCTCTCTAGTTTGCCAACCTAGACGTTGCTATTCCATTGCCGCTCTATTCACGACCAAATATAACTTCTTCTCCATCCTTAGTGCCTTCTAATTTATTCTCATTCGTATGAGTGGGTTCAATCATTAGAAGTTGCCCTGGTAATACCGCAAGCGTAACTTGGTCATATATCGGGTGAACCTCACACCATTGAATTGATATTCTGACTAGCTAGTAATACGTTGAGAATTTACATTAATGCAGATATGGGTTGCCCACTGATCATTGATGTAATCTAGGCCGAACTAAGATACCAGCAACAATAGAGTGAGAGAGAGAGAGAAACAGACTTTTTGTTGCAATTAATTCATCCTCATCTTTCTAATCCTAAGTCAGATAAAAGAATACATGATAACTAAGCTAACAAACAAAGTCTGTTTCTTTTTTAAACATTCCTTTTCATAAATATAAAACCAGACCACACAATCCATTATTCAATGAAATAATATTAATACAGGACAGGAGCAGTAGTGATGCAGAATTATGGTAACACGTACACAATAAGATAGTTTTAGTTCACAAATGGAGAATGATACATTCACCGTAAATACTTCAGATGGGAGGTTACGGTGAGTGGAATATAGGCACCTAAATATGTGAAGTAATAGGGATTATGAAGTACCTTTTACTGAATGGCAAGGTGATAGTAGATTACGATTTATTGATGAGATATAAGAACTTACTACTCTATTGGTAATATAATAAAGCCAGTTGTATTACACTGATGTGAACTATCTCAATTGCACCAATTGATAAATAGTAATTTAATCAAACTATTGATCACTTTACTGATAACTGTGATGAGTATGATGAAATTCACAAATCCACAGTGAGTTTCATCAAATTGTGTGTTTCAAAGTACATCAATCAAATTTGATTCTTATAAATAATGTCTGTAATATTGTCTGATTGTAATTCATACTGAATATAAGGTGGTTTAACTCCGCCAGGAGCCCCCCGGGTTGCTGTTGGTCCCAGGCCCGGATAAAGGAGGAGGGTTGGTCATAGGCTTAGCAACCCCATTCCGTAAAACAACAACCTTGCTAAAAAAAACGCTAACCAGTAAAACTTTTATAACCATTTTTACTCTGCCCTGGGAGTTGGAAGGTGTGTTATGACGCCTCATGGTGGAAGCCGAGTTCTTTGGAAGCCACAAAGCCGATGTCTCTTCTGACAACCAGAGCAACAATTAATATAGGTACATGGAATGTCTGCACGATGTGGGAGACAGGGAGAACCATGCAAATAGCTGAAGAAATGAAAAGATACAACCTGAAGATACTTGGAATAAGCGAAACGCATTGGTTGCAAGCTAGACAGCAACGGTTATCCTCGGGAAATATGCTTTTATACTCCGGCCACGAAGAAGAAAACCCCCCCCACACACACAAGGAGTAGCATTAGTGTTGTCCCAAGAAGCGTGGAAGGCTCTTATAGGATGGGAGGCTTACGGACCTAGGATCATCACAGCATCCTTCAAGACGAAGAAGGAAGGGATTACAATGAATGTCATCCAGTGCTACGCACCCACCAATGACAGCCACGAAGACGACAAAGACCAGTTCTATGCGAGGCTGCAGTCAATCATCGAGAAATTTTCAGCCAAGGACCTGATCATTCTGATGGGGACTTCAACGTCAAGGTTGGAGTGGACAACACCGGGTATGAATACATCATGGGACAACATGGACTGTGAGAAAGGAATGATAACGGTGAGAGGTTTGTAAACTTATGTGCCTTCAACAAAATGATTATAGGTGGCACCATACTCTCCCACAACCGCATACACAAAACTACGTGGGTTTCACCTGACCACATTACGGAGAACCAAATCGACCACATCTGCATCAATATGAAGTTTAGAAGGACCATGGAAGATGTAAGAGTAAGGAGAGGAGCTGACATAGCTTCCGATCACCATCTGCTGGCGGCTAAAATGAAACTGAAGCTGAGGGAGCACTGGACAACTGGAGCAGCAATATTACATTAGTTTAATACAGCCCTTCTCCGAGATACTAACAACCTCAACGAATTCAAAATAACTCTCAACAATAAGTTCCAGGCATTTCATGATCTACTAGAAGAAGGTGGAACTAATATAGAAGATAACCGGAAAGATATAAAGGAAACAATAACTTCAACATGTTAGGAGGTTTTGGGTCCCAAGAAACAACACCAAAAAGAATGGATTTCTGTTGGTACTCTGGACAAGATCCAAGAAAGGAGGAACAGGAAGATAGCGATTAATAACAGCCGGACAAGAGCAGAGAGAGCCAAGGCACAGGCCGAATACACCGAAGTTAACAAGCAAGTGAAGAAGAGTTTCAGGTCGAATAAACAGAAATTTGTTGGGGACCTAGCAATGACAGCGGAGAAAGCTGCAAGAGGAGAAAACATGAGGCTCCTATACACAATAACACTTGACGGAGAAATTCTGGAAGACGTTGAGACCTTTACATATTTGGGCAGCATCATCGACAAACAAGGAGGGTCTGATTTGGATGTGAAGGCGCGGATTGCTAAGGCAAGGACAGTATTTTTTCGACTGAAAAACATCTGGAACTCAAACCAACTTTCGGTCAACCTTAAAGTCAAAATTTTCAATACAAATTGTGAAGACAGTTCTGTTGTATGGAGCTGAAACTTGGAGAACTACGAAAAGTATCCTTCAGAAGATGCAAGTATTTATAAACAACTGTCTGCGTAAGATTCTTCGGATTTGTTGGCCAGATACCATCAACAACAACCTTCTATGGTAGATAACTAACCAACCAATATCCAGCCAAGGAAGAAATTAGGAAAAATCTCTGGAGGTGGATTGGACACATATTGAGGAAACCATCAAACTGTGTCACAAAACAACCACTAGATTGGAATCCTGAAGGCCAAAGAAACAGAGGAAGACCCAGGAACTCATTACTTTGGGAATTGGAAACAGACATGGAGAAACTGAACAGCACTTGGGAAGAGGTAGAAAAGAAGGCCTAGGACAGAGTTGGTTAGAGAATGCTTGTAGGCGGTCTATGCTCCACTTGGGGTGATAAGCACTGATAAGGCGGTTTACATGAAACAGTAGTAAATGAAGAAGTAATCTTAATGTCTATTGTCATGCATCTTTGCCTGTATGGTCTTATTGATATTAATAGTCAGTAAATATCACAACTTAGTAGGAACGATTTATCAGTATGATTTACAATTGATGGTGGATATTCTTATCATATAGTAAAACTGTATTAGCTGTTTACTACTACTTCTTTGTATCCAATAATCTATTTTGTACATTACAATATCTTAAACACTCAGATTAATTCAACAAAAATTGGTTGAACGTGTCACATTAGATCATGACCCATTTTTCAAATTCCGTGAAATCTATTATGCCTTTTTATTTTCTTTATTCATCACTTTTAACCTACATTTTGGTGCATATTTCATAGTTGCTTTTTTTTTATCCATTGATTACTTCAGTAAACGTGTCAGTATGCACTTAACTAAATGATTATAGCAACAACACATGAAGTAATGTTGCTTAGATTCACTAAAGATGTTTACAATGCATAATCAATACAATGTCTTTTTATTATGTAACATATTGTTAAGCTAATTAATTATGTAACATTAACGTTGATTAAATTCTAGTAGAAATGAATTGTTTTCATCTTTGGATCACTAGGCCACATGTTAGATATACAAAACCGGTTAAATTAGTGACAGTAATAATAATAATAATAATAATAAAGTGCAATAAACAAGATTTTGATTAAGTGAATAGTTCATTAACTATAATGGGACTGTCAATAGTAATAATAAGATCCAAATAAACTGATAATATAAATACTACTCACAATTGTTATTATGTTGGAGTGGATTTTAGTAGAATTGATTGAAGTGAGAGCGTTCGAACAAAGGAATTTTCTGTGCATAATTTAAGTTAGTATATTCGAACGGCTATTGATTGAGCTAGGCATAGTAACCGAAGGTGTATAAACCTTGAAAACATTATTAAAACTCTATATATCGTGTTGGATGCCAACTTCTAGTAAGTTTAATATTCATTGTACAGTAAGTGAAAAATTAATAAGCATCTAATTAATTTGATTTTCCTTCTTCCTAACTATCATAAACAATGTTCTAGAGAGTTTTAACCATTTTACTGAGTCTCTAATAGTACACTTAAATTTATAGATGACAAGAGTAAGTGAAATATAGACGAGGGACTATTTACGTTGGTGGGTTAGTTGGAGTGGTGTGGAGGGGATTAATAAACTATACAATTGATACTTCGATTCGTTATTCTGTGTATACTATACAGTGATGATAATATTTAGAATATTTCATCTATGTATCTGAAATCTAAGGTCTGTTTATTGATTATGTTATGAATTGGACTATTTCCATTCTTCACCAGGAATATTCTTTAAACATTCGTCTTTCTGAATATAAGGCCTTAAGAGAATTCACGGTTAGACACAAAGTTATTAAAACTGTTTTCATAATCTACCACTTTGGAATTATTCAAATTAATGAAAGGATATTGTAATGATTCCATGGTTGAATGGTTCGTTTTGATTAGGTGTATGCGTTAAATAGTTGATATGATTAGGTTTTCAACTACATTTATTTAATTTTTTTGTTTTTACCTCTTTTCAAGGTGTTGTAGACATTGGTGATTCAAATCTTGCAAACATTTATGGATGGATTGAAGTATTCTCAGCAGTTGCTAAGAAAGGTGTAGTTGAAACAATTAATACAAGTTAGTTGAATTAGTTAACAAGACAGTTTTATTGATTTGAAAATATGCTTAATTATGATCAACTTCAAAAGACTAATAGAGCTGTGCAATTCAACAGAAAGAATTGAAACAAATATAAAAGTATAAAAGAATAATGTAACTTACGATGTTTCAGAACATAAATAGTGAATATATTTTTGCCACTGTGACTGATTCTGATCTATATCACTCAACGCCTTTAACCACTGATTTCGACTATCACGATGACCTCAATAAGGTAGTCTGCATGCACCGACCAACTTCATGCGACAAAGTAGGCTGTATTGTGACATCCAAAACACATGTCCCAACCATCTCAATATGACTTTTAAACTCATTCCACTACATATGGGCGATACATCGAGGAATCCTATGATCAAAGACGTAGAGCCTACTAATATCTGATATTTTCATGGTCCAGGAAATCATGCTTTTTCTTCATGCAAATTACATATAGTATTTTTTTCAAACCTCCTTATGAGTTTGGAGGAGGCAGAAGACGTGTGTCAATTTTTCAATGAGGCTTGTGTTTACCTACCCAATATTTGCAAGAATGTTAATAAACAACCTCCCCTGCTCGTTTCCAAGACCCATCTACATTCATTTATTTGTTTACTTTCTTGTCTGGCACTACTTTGTTGACTACGCAGTGTGAATACACTTCCAACTCATCATTCAACATTACCCGACCTAATTCCAAATCATCTTATCAATTCTAGCCATGTTACTCCGTATGAATCTTTATGTTACCTAGGATTTTGAAAGTCATTGTTGAAGGAAGAGCATGTATGTTAATCTTGTGAAGTTTAGAAAACATGGCAGTTAGGCAGTTAGAACCTTCAGTTCACTTCGATAACTTATGATGACTAAAGGAAAATTTTCCTAGCTGGAGCGTATTTATTTCTTCAATAACACGGTTGGGTTTTCTGCTTATTAACTAAGATACCAAGTTATACATCAAGTTGATAATTTAAGTTAAATTTATTGATAAAAATGCAGCCTGCTTAAGTATTTAGGCTTCTTCATTTTCTATTGTGCATATATTCCAATGAATCTTCTTGACATCGATTTGTTTGTAGTTAGACAGAGCAAAATGATCTCTTGTGCTGTTAGAGGTATGAGGGCGGTTATCACTTCCCGGTTGCCCACACCATGGAAGAGTCATTCTTGAGGAACCTGAAAGAGAAGGATGATTAGGTGAGGTCGTGATGACCTGAGAGTGTGACCGCAGTGTCCAGGGGACGGCTGTTTGAGGTCTGTCGAGTATATTTATTGTTGCTCCGTTTGTCAGAAGGGGGGGGGCATCGGCATCATGGCTTCCGAAGGAACTCGGCTTTCACCATGTAGCGTCATATTAGTCCTTCCAATTCCCAGGGCAGAGTTAGAATGGTTATATAGGTGATAATTAATTATGAACATCAACGACTGTATGTACTCAAGCCTGATTGAAAAGTGCCTACTTTCAACATCAACACTTCAATTGATACCATATTTCTATCATTGTTTTTCTCTATTTACAAGTGAAAGAAAAATATCATGTAATTCATAGATCACATCAGTGACACATGTAGGGAATTGACGAACCGGTTGACAGACTTATATACATTTTTTATTAGTCTATTATTATTATTATTATTATTATTACATTCTGTCGTATTTGAATATATTTACAGAAGACTTTCTAGCAATCAGGTGGCCTAATCTTAGTATTTATGATGGAGATGAAAAAGAAATGAATCAAAAAGGTATGAATTACTTGTTAGTAGACATATTTTGATAACTGAATGTGTACAATCACTTCATCAGTCAATGACTGTTATCCCTCGTGGAGCATGGGGGAGGGGCATGTGTATAATGGATAGGATCAAATAATAGTTGATTAAATTTTAAGTAGCAGGAAGCATCTAACCAATTTCCATTTCTCCAGTATTTTAAGGTATTCACTTCTATAGTTTTACTTCACTATATATTTCACTATCAAAACGAAATAGAGCATTGATGGACTGCTTAGAAGATATAATATAAGCTTGAATCAGATTTCATCAATAAAATACTGAATGAGATTGGTTATTTGAGAAATATTTTCAAATGAATACATGTACACAAGGAACTAGATGTTTATAATGCAGATTGCTAGAATTAATCTATGTTCCTGTAACTGCAATTGAAATAACATTTAACTAGGAATGTTTCATGTGATAGACCAGTGATAGCAATGAATAAGACCTTTCATGTGACTAAGGATCGTTTAAGATTTTTCAACTGACCAGCTACATTTGCTTAAATGATTGTACAAGCTGAGCTACAAAAAAAGTGGCATAAAGCATCAAATTAATGAAAATCTCCAAGGTTGATTGAGTAATGATTAAGCGAAATGTATTTGTAGATAACTTTTATCACATCTTATATAAAGTGGACAGTAAACCAATACAATTATCTTGAGTGATCTGATACCAATTACTACACATATCGACATCTATATATAATCCAGCCAACAATCTCTGTATATTACACCCTCCTTTTTGCCAAGTAAAACTTTGTATGTGATTAAATCAGCTCTACTCTCCCACATACATTTTCTGTTTCGTCTGTTTTCGCCTCATCTCATTCCGTTCCTCTTCTTCACTACCAATAGATTTGATACGCCGAATTACACTATTTCCATAACTTAATATTTTAACGATTACACTTCTAATAAGTCTACTTTCTCCAGTTTCCGTCTTGTTGAAATATTTATTCAGGATATCTTTTATTTATTGTTGTTATCATGACTAATTTACATGGAGTTTACTCTCTTACGATAAACTATGTTTAATCTAACTCCAGCGGAGCAATACCTAGATCGCTATAAATAGTGAAACATTCTTCAAATTTCATGTTTGTATTCATTATTGACTGATTTCCATTAAATGTCACTGCAATCCAGACACTGTACATTCGTCGTAGAATTACACTTCTCACCTTTATTTCTCTCGTCATACGATTAACCATCACCACTATTAAGTCAACCAATGTTTATAGAAGATCAGACGTTCACCATCAAATATGAAAGTGTTGGGGCTTATCGGAAGTAGAGAGGACACTGTTATGTCTCAAACTCGACAGAAATAGCTGTTCAATGCTGCCTAGTTCTCATCTGTTTCTAAACGAGATCAAACTGTGATAAACACAAAAATTAAATTGAAACAAATTTGCCCAAAACTATCCCAACTTCGCTTTTCATATTCATATACAAATATTTATGTGTTTTACAAAGAAACCTAGTGAAGTCTATTAAAAAACAAAATTTCTAGCAAAATTGTCACTCTTCAATAAACGTCGCTTTAGTGATTTACTATGTACAGAATACTACAACTTTCACTAAACTGAGATGCCTGAACTAGTCATTGACAAATTGACAAATGAGGTCTTATATTGTTAATCGACATTGTTGATTTTACTCTACCAGTCAGTTTCACATTGTGGTTGTTAGTCTGTTTAAGTGAGCATCGTGCGCGTTTTGTTTAATTGCAGTTTGTGAGGACACGAAATTGATTAGCTCTGAGAGGGGAAGTGACGATTTTTATCCATATCCATAGTTTTATTTTGATACTTATAATGAAATCATTTCTTCCCGATAATATGACTTGATACGGCTACTCAAAATCAAATTGAAGAATAACAGTTGCTTAGTATTCTATTAACTTTCTATGTGAATAATGTTACCTGTTTATCATTTCTCGATATTGTGTAGCAACGATAACATGCACATTGTATTCAAATGGCAACATATCAGTTTACTTTGAAACTGTAAGTTGAATAACTAATAAACACTATTGATGTTACCAATAATAGGTAATAATATTTATATTGGATATGATGAATTGATCTGGTTAATACAATAATTGACATTACTGGGAAGGAGGCAGGCATTTGATTCTAGTGAGCAATTAATTATTAGTGTCTACATCCAACATGCATGTCGTGTGAATCGATGAATTCACAGACATAAAATGCCATTTCTCTCAGTGGTACGATGGCGAACAACGATCTAACATATAGGATGAACATGTATTTTTCGAAAGTGTTAACATTTGTTTCTATTATCAATAAAATCAAATGTATCATGAACAGTGATTTGTGACACTCGATATTTTATAGGTTGTCCAGTTCTTAGATGATTTGACTATACGACAAGTTTGACATATTTGCAACTAAGTGCACTCACAATCCAGGCTTCTGTATTTTGCATAAACCATAGTGGTATGGAGTAGTTGAAACATTAAGATCATCTACATCCTATGAGTGACAGTCGCATGACCATTACCTTAGTTATCCAAATTATTTTAGTGTTTTTGACAATTCAGTTGGTTGCATTGTTCTATGTAATAATCACTTAAAACCAATTGATCGTTCATCGGGTTATATTCAATAGCGGATTATTTGCCAAATGTATCATTTTACTGTCACCATGCACTAGGAATAAGTAAAACTCATTGATTACAACCTGAACAGCAAAGATGATCTTGATGAATAGCACTATTGTACTCTTATCACGAAGAACAAAATGCCTCACACGTACAAGGATCATCACCAATTCTATCCCAAGAATAATGGAAAGCACAAATAAGATGGGGACATCATGTTCCTAAGAACATCAGAATATCATTCAAGACGGAAGAAGGGGTTTTGCAATGAATGTCATCCAGTGTTATGCAACAACCGACAACACCCACGAAGACGATAAAGACTAGTTATATACAAGGCTGCACCCAATTATTAAGAAATACTTACCAATGGAACCGACCATTCTGATTGGAGACCTAAACGTCAAGGTTGGAATAAACGACACCGGATATGAAAACGTCATTCGACGACATGGACTGGGAGTAAGAAACTAGAACGGTGAGTGGTTTGCAAACGTATGTGCTTTTAACACAATAATTAAAGATGATTTCATATTCCCCCCCCCCCACCCAACTCACAGATGCATACACAAAGTTAGTTGGGTTTCATTGGACCACATTACGGAAAACCAAATTGACCGCATTTGCATCAATAAAAAATTCGGAAAGACGATGAAATACGTGAGATCAAAGGGAGGAGCTGATATATCTTCAAATCACAACCTGGTAATGGCCACAACGAAAGTGAAGCAGCAGAAGCACTGGACAAGTGGAGCAGCAGTGTTTATTACAACCCGTCTTCTTGGAGATACTAAAACACTCAACGAAGTCAAGATAACTCTCGACAATAAGTTCCAGGGATTTCCCTATCTACTACAGGAAGAGGAATCTCTGATGGAGGACAACTGGAATTAGATTAAAAAGGAAATAACTTGAACATGTCAGGAGAATTTATGTCGCTAGAAGCACTCCAATATGCAATGGATCTCTGTTGGTACTGTGGATAAGAAAAAGGGAGCACGAAGACTGAAATCAACAACAACCAAACAAGAACAGCGGAAGCCAAGTTACAGACCAAATACACTGAAGTCAACGAACAAGTGATCATTATTTTTATAGTGTGACAATTATCTACACTTCCCATCTTTTATTCTTTAGTTATCACACTACAATTTAACTTGATTTTTATTAGTTTACAATGTTTATGTTTGAATGTCACGAGAAGTAACTACATAATCAGATTGTTCGAATTGTGTATAGAAGAAATACACCTTCACATTTTTCAGATTAACTTTGTGATTTTTATTGCACTGTTGGGAACCTGATTAGTTGTCATATGACTTTCTAGCTTCTTATAATGATCATTTAGTAATTGAAGAAGTAAAACATGAAAACGATTGTAATCGGTGGGGTGGAGACAGAGTGTAATTGTGATTATCTACATTATAAAATGGTGGAAATGGGAATTAAACGATTGTGCACGTGCCAATCGGTGTAAATGTTTAAGCAATCGAAGTGTGACCTAGAGGGATTCAACTCGATGTCTTGTTAAAATTGATGGTGTACACTGACAAGGAGTTTCATACTTGAACAAAATAGCCATCGGCTCCTCTCCGGTATGTAGTGGTATTCAGCTAGTCTTAGAAAACGTATCTTCTGTTTTTCTTTGTTAGCTGACTGCATTGACTTGGCGCAAGCTGTCAACCGTTACATCTCAAATGCTTTAGGCACATTTATTACTCTAATCACCTCAAAACCGTTAGGTTGTAATCTGATTCACAATTGATATTCATTGTCATCTTTGTGATAACTGTACATATTTACCATTGTTATTGATGGGATTTTAAATCTATGAATGAAAAGAAGTCTACTTTGCAGTACAAAAACTATACTTTAGTTCGATCCATAGCGAAGTGACAACTTCATATCACTAATATGTCTAATAGTAAGATGAACAAAGATATAAGACTATTCTCAGCTTTCAATGACTGTTTAGTTAAAGTCATTTCATTATGTGAACTACAATTTGATGTGTATTTAGTGAACACCAACAGTAAACAATGAAGGTGAAGGCATTAAATTGATGGAAGTTTGTATACACAGAACATATCTCGATTACAATAGGATAATTAACATTGTCATTTCGAGAAGTAGTTCTCAATGTTTGATTGTTTTTTTCTAATTCACTATTGTAATAATGCAATATTCTTATTACAGATACCGATTGGTCTGATTATGGACACCGGTAATTCATTGACTGACAATAAACTTTACTTTCCAATGAAAATTCGAAGTGAGTTGTATCACAGTCAATTAGTTCTTCTAATATAAACACTTTCAACTTAGTATTGAGGAGTAATTTGAATAAAGAGTAGAGTTAAATTCATTTCGTGGTCATTTGATTCTTATCAGTTATCACTAACTTAATACTTTAAATAGAAAATACAATGTTACTATATAACTTATGTAATGAAGTTACGTGGATGTGAATATATGCAACACCATCACGATGGTTGAATGTTTCAAGTAAAATGTTATAAAATGTAGAACTAAACTATATGGGTAGGGGGCGCTAGAGATCAGCAGACTTGAACTATTTTTGAAGTGACGTTGATGCAGATTTAGATAGAGAGAAAACGATGTATGTTAACTATATGCTAGTATTACTAATATTAAGCGAAGATAAGAGGAATATAAGATGGACATATTATATTTTGCTTAGATTATGTAGCATACACACTATAACCATAATGGATCTTCAATATGGTTAGCCTGCTAATATAGTGAGGTTCTATGAAAAAACCAAGTGAGGATAGCAAAGTAGCTGAATGTATTATTGGATGGAGAACATTTGATGTTTCAGCACATCATTGTGTCATTCGATTCACATCTATTTCACTAATTCCACCCTTTACCAACTGATCTAAACATATTTCATTCATTTCATTTTAATTACTATTATCGTTTACTTATTACACAACCAGTCGTTCCATTTCACTATTCTAGAATATTCTTCTATAAGCAGTTTGTTCTGATTGTATTCGTAGTATTCTATAACACTTGGTTTTAGTGAACCTATACGGATATATGACCTGTAGGTAGTTTTATTTCTGAAGCGTTTTATAAGCCTGTTATTAGGAATAATGGTTCCTGTTTCCCTACATTTATATGTGCCTGCTTGCCCAACTTCTTTGCCACTTTGCTTTGGAGTAGTATGTTGAGTTATCCTACATATTTTATACTGGCAATTAGTTGTTTTATTTTCACCCTTTTGTGCTTATCTATATTTAGGAGATTTGTATTCCCATATGCACATACATATTTCTAGTCATACTCCTTATTACATTGATTACTTGATTGATAGTTTCTGGATTGCCGGTTACTGGGTTGTTGAGTTGTGATTAGTGACTGCTTCTAATTCCCTTTGTTCTTACTATAATACAATACAACACAATACAATACAATACAATATAATAAAACAACTACTACTACATTTTAAATTAAGCCTTCAATCATCTTGATAATTGCGTGAATATTCACTTCCATTTAGCTTCACTATATAAGCTGAGCGTTAAATTTTTGTGTTGTAAATTAAATTTACAGTAGTGCATGTCGTACCTAGTAACGATGCAGGACAAACGGCATTGAGGTGAATTTGACTTACTTGTGAACTTTTGCTTTGTTCAAATTAATCAAAGTAACCAAATGTATTATGAAAAAGTTTAAAATGTCCTCTTTCTAAATACAAAACGCTTAGTACAAAAAGAGAATATTGAGCATAAGTTGTTTAAACAACATCCTGATGATTTTCTAGTTATTTAATCACCGCAATTTGATTATTATAATCAACTCACTAGTGACTAACTTCAACACGTTTCAGACGTCCTAGTGATTGGTCGTGACTGGTGAAGTCCAAATTTATCGTGAGTGAGACAGTTATCGCCGACGATAATGGTAAGTCGTCGTGATATATCATTAGAAACCGCACCAAGTGGTGTAGTAGGGGGTGTGGAGGCGTTGGTCTTTCGCCAAGCCGAATAACTTGGGTTCATTTTCGACGTGGGGCGATAGAGGGTGTTCTTTGCTGAAGCATCCCATACTAGGATGAAACAACTGTTCAGTGTTTCCTGGTTTCCAATGATGCCTTACTGCTTAGAAGACAGAACTACTTATTTTTCGTGTTACTATTCTTATTTTTGCTATTTTTAATTAATTGTAAAATGAGCGGTCACCGGTACTGCCGTTCATTTGCTCCCCACCGATGTTGCATTTTGTGATCGGTTGTAGTGGAACTTTAGTGTGCTAATTACTTTAATTGTTGCAAGGTCGCTGTTGTACCTATGTATACAGAGTTGGGAAAGAATAGGATAGAATCTTCTCGGTGCTGTGTTCGTGTCTTTTTGATTTGGCTTTGGGCGAGTAATTAGTTGTCGAGTTGTTGGTCACGGTTGCGAGTATCTGTTCGCGTATATACTTTGGTGAGTTAGAGTTGCTGTTAGTGCTTATGCGGTATAAGATAGGCGCTTGCGTTATATTCGTTGGCGATATAACACCCACCAACATTATTCTGTGACTAACCTACCAACTAAACTTAATATTAATCTTCACAAAACAATCTCAGCTTGTTATTGAAAATACGAACACTTGTCTCAAACAGTAAACTAAATAGATACTGAATATGTTGTTGACAGGAAATCATATAGAACATGAGTTTTATTTTATTTTGTTTTGCAACTCATCAACAAGGCGCACTTCAGTGAATCGAGGCTCCTCCAGTAGATCAGATTCCAGCACACTCAGAATAAACATCCGTAAACATGTAAAGATATACTTATTATTATATATTTCTACTCTGATTAAAACAGGCAAACGTTTGCAAATTATGTTTAACAGTAGTTGGTCAAACTATCAAGTTCAATGAATTCAATGTAAAATCAACAAGTAATGAATAATGTTATTTCTGTCAATGAATTGAACACAGGCAATATGATTAGTAGTAAGAAACATAAGATTAAACAGTTGTATTCAGTGATGTGATTTCTTGATAGATGAACATTATCTTGATAACATTTTAAACATGAGTCTGTGTTACTGTAATGTACACATAGCATATGCGTATCACTTTACTTGGACATGTGAAACAGGTGTTTTGTTGGACAAAGGTAGTGAGAATTGACACATCAATGAACGCATATCCAACAACCTTCGTCTCGAATGTGTAGGCAGACTTCATAGTTTGGTGGCTAGTTAACTGTAGGATGCGAGAAACCAGATGGAGATAATGTAATCAGTGGAAAATATAATTTACCTATTAGAAAATCCGTGGATTTTTGTAAACTGGGATGATCAGTGAGCGAGACTAGTCGAATATGATTGCGCTCACGGCCCAGACTTAATCATATCTACTACTACTACTAATATTAATAATAATAATAATAATAATAATTCACTGTGTATAATCGTTAATTTTGTTGTTCATGTTTCATGAAGTAGGAATCCATCTACTAGTATTATAGAATTTTACTCATGTTGTTCTATCAGTTCAGTCAAACATAACGGTGTAACCAAAATTAAGGTATCCTTTCTTTCATTTTATTTATTATAGATACCGCATACTATCCACATTACAGAATAAGTAGTATAAACATTCCTATATCAATGATACAATCGGGCACTCTTATGGAATTTATACCAAACCCAAGTATGTTTTGATGAAATACTTAACATAACACCAAATTTGTTCTCCTAAACTAATTACTGTTGATGATAACTTATTGGTGAATGGGATTAGTATAGTGATTACGAATAGCTGTCAGTAAGAATCATCAGCACGGTTAATTACGGTAGCTGTAATCGCTCTATTGAAATGTATTTGATCCAGTTACGTATTGACTTATGTGGTAACAAAACATGAAAGTAACAATTCAAATAAGAAGTGTAAACAATATTTGTTGCTATACTAACATACAGAATATACTCAGCATACATTCCAGAATGTGGGCTAAGATTATACTGGACTAGTTCTCTTATTCGATTTTGAAATATACAAGTCTCCAAAATGTGAATAAAAGCAACATATACAAGCAAACAATGATATGTTCAATCAGATCATCAGCATAATCACCAATGTCATCAGCATCTTCACCCTCATCATGATCATGATCATCATCCAAATTATCATCATCGTTATCATAATCAGGCTTTACTTTAATTTACAACTAGATTCATAAGCTAATATTGAAATTAATAGACCAATGGGAAAAATTTGTCAGTTATTGATGAAAATTGCTCGTACTCATCTTATGTTAAAATACTTATTCATGGTAGTATTCGTTACTTTGTCATTATTACTAGTACATCTCTTTTATTCTGAATTCACTCATGTTTAACTTATCACGGTTTATTGCGTAATCGATGCATTTCATTTTTATCACCAACGCACAAATTTTCCTCATAGGTCTAATGATTATCGTATTCGCATATATTGTTGCATATTAAAGTAAAGTCTGATTATGATAATGATAATGTTGATGATGATGATGAAGATGGTGATGATCTAATTTTAAAGAATATTATAATTGGTTGTTGTGGATGTTGTCGACTGTCACTTTTGAAATCACGAACTTTTCTGAATCAGACAACATTGATCTCCTGGAAGAGCTGAACATCTAGTTTGTTATGGTGTGGAACTCTTCTGCAGTGCGCATCCACGACCCACACAGGGGATTGAACCCAGGACCTTCTGGCTCCTCGGCGAAAGCTTTTCATTAGACCACTGAGTCAACTCCTATCTGTTGAAATTTCGAATCCAGTGAATTCGTGATACATTTGCGCGACTTAATACATAACCGTCGGTGAATAAATGCCTCAAACTCAACACGAATGAAGTGCATTAAAAATATTAACCATTTGGAGCTGACTCAGTGGTCTGATGCTAAAGCTTTTGCCGTGCAGCCAAAAGGTTCTGGGTTTGATCCTTCGTCGGGGTTGTGGATGCGTACTGCTTAAGTGTCCCATACCAGGACGGAACATCTGTCCAGTGATCGTTCTTGGTGATCAGTGATTCTCTAATACAGACCAATTCGTGACATCAAAAATAAAAGCATTGTTGCTCACTCGTAAGTAATATTCCACTTTACACAATTAGTTACGTTCTGAAATGCAAACTATGCAAAAAAACATTATTCACTCATCAAAATGACCTCATTGAAATCCATCGAATTCTCTCAGATTACATACAAGTTAATATATCAGCAGATCATGAGGATTCGGATAAATGACTAACTGACTGTTATCATATGTGTAGGTTGCATTAAGTTAAACCAGACTTCGTATTTTCATTATTTGTTTGTTCCCCCCCAGTCCCAAACTCTCATCTCATTTATTAACACTCATTTATTCACGCTTATATAAAAGGATACTTGAAATAGAAGTCTTGCTCCATTTTGTTGACTGTACTGTGCTATGAACTGTACTGTGCTCTTCTATTTAGCTTGAGACTACCAATATGAGAGCATAGAAACAGGTATGGAATGACTAGTCATTATATGTCATGCTCCCTGTATTGCTTCCTAGTAAGGTTATTAATTCTGTATAACGTGATTAATTGAATTCACAACATATCATAAGTATAAGTGGTATAAGAGATGACCATGAGACATTTCCAAGAATACATCGACGATCTCTGATGAAAACATTGAATTTATACAGATTTATCTTGTTATATTTACATTAAAGTTTGCTCTGAACAAACATCATGCAGTGCATGCCTTCGTCATGGTGTATTTGATCGAAAATGTTATTGGTGTCCAAATATCAAGAAGTGTACCACAATGTATGATACCAATAGAGAATTGTGGATAAGAGGACAATGTTCAATTGAGGTAGATAATTCTATTTGATTTACTTTACTTAATTAATAACATGATAAATGTTAACAATAGTTACTATCTTCATGTTGCTACATAAATCGTATGATATCGGATAATGAGATGATAGAGAAGATTTATCTCTGAAAAGGATGATTATTATTATTAGTTTATATTGCTTGTGCTGGATTGTTTAGTTGTAGAAGATTCATCATCATTATAGACGACATTATTTATTGACATAAAATTCTGTCAAGAAGACTGCTTTAATGATTTACATTTACTTAATGATTATTTGATCAGAAGAGTTTTCATTACATCCAATACGACTAGTATTTACTGGATATTATTCCTGTTTATGTTGATTCAATAAAGATATATTAACAGGAAAATCTATTTCTGGTACATTCTTTGTAAGTTCTATCAGAATATCTGTTTAGATTGTGTTTAATAAGCAGACATTTGAATGTAGTAAGTATGATTTCATTAAATGTAGTTGTAAAACGTTCAGTGAAATAAGTGATTACGTAGTAATTTCCCTTTTTTAAATTACATTTGTTAAGCAAGAAACAACCGGTTTGTTTGAAGTTGACGATATATTCAATATGTCATCATTAGCAGTTGACGTATATGGACTCTGTATACTTACTGTATATATGAATATGGATCGTGTATCTCTACTGAGTAATGGATATGGAATATAGGCTCTGTAGATCATATTAAATTTATGTGTATGATTGTGGTAACTAGTCGTTCAGTTAATATTTATCTGTGGTTCAGTCACCCATTCACTAACATACTCACTTACACACCCCAGCAATCAACCAATCAACTAATTAGTTCATTAATAACTCTTACACTTTGGGGCATGTCGGCCCTTGACCATCATTCCCCTGAACAACTATATCTTAGGCTTGTTCTTCCAGTTCTTCCCATGTGCTATTCTTCATACTCTATACATATCAGCCTCTAATTACAGGTCATTTAACTGTATCCATGTATCCACTGTATTCTATACACACTCTTAGATGTTACTGTTTATAACATTCAGTGAACCACCAGTAGGAGAAAAAGAGGAATGGTCACAGTAGACAGGATAGTTTGATACTGGTTTTCACTTCGAATGAACGTGTGAGCTCCTCTCCATGCACGATTTTGAAGTGTAGTCCATCATAAGAATTCTGTATGATACTGACTATCTACCTTCTCAGGTACACTATTGTATCGAACGTGACTCCAAAATACTCGTCTTTCTAAACTGTCAAATTCTTTTACATAGTCAAGGCAGCTGGTGTAATGTTGTGAGTCGTTTTAAAGTGATTGTTCAATAATGATGCGTAATGTCGAAATCTAGTCGACACATGATCAATCCTTACAAAATCCAGCTTTTTGATAAAGAAGCTAAGCACTCACTCGTTCAACAACACTGTTTTGAAGACTTTTCTGGGTAGTAAGAGTCAAATGGTGTCGTTGTAACTTTTACACATTTTAAGATCTTTCGCATCGCATCTTCATGCAGTGTCCTTCTTTTCAGTCTGTTGACACTTGTTCTATATCCTCCGCCACCATTCCAGTTTTTCTGATGAAAATGTGCAGTATTTTCATAGTAACTTCTTTATCTGGTTTTTGTAGTTGTAGTTTCTAAAATGCTTATGAGGTGACGAAGTCTCTTTCTTCTTAACTGGTCTACATTATTCATTTCTGAGCAACGAAACCATTACTATATTCAATGGATACAGAAAACATTATCAGTTTCAACGGAACACAAATCCTTCCAAACAGCTTAATCTCTTCTAAGTAGCCTTTATCAATTGAGGTCATAAATACATGGTATATATGGTAGACGTAATCAGTGAAGACATATAAGACGTAGTACTGTTAGCCACCTGGTTGCCAGCAATGCTTAATACACGGAACTAGAATTAATCTATTACTGCATCATATATTCATTGTCAACCATAGTAAGCTACAATAACTTCAGTTTTATTGTTTAGCTGGCTATTTGTAAACAGATATAATGTAGTCAACTAGTTTAATTCAAATGACACCGCCAACACTAACAACATTGTCGACAGTTTGTCACTAAGTGAAATGTTGACTGAATTAATTCAATAAATTGATGAATTTTATTTTGCATCTGATCTTTTCAGAACCTAACCAACTGTTCTAATCCATTCAGTGTGAAAATTAGTTTCAATGAGAGTTCATCTCATCCGCAAACATCTTCACCAGTGAACTATAGTCAAGTAAATCCCTTAATGAAATTCACTCAACATAACTTATTGAATGATACAAATCATATGAGAGGATTTCGAACTAATAGAACTGTCGACAATGATATGGAGCATGCAAATATACTACTTCATTATTTTATTCCTCATAAAGATTATTATTTGCTTAATTTATTAATAGTACTAATATTATTATTATCTATTATTCTTGTTGTTGTTGTTTGCATTGTGTTATGTAATTCATGTTTATTGTATTTTGCAAAATAACAATTCACTGTAACCGACTTAATCAACTTAATGAAATGATTATTAGTAAACTATTAGAGAGAGGAGAAATTCATCATTGAATGAATCATTGTGTTAATCTGTCAATAGTAATGACAGTAATCTGAAAATTAAGGCTGGATGCACTTCTATTCATAGGTAGGAACAGATTATTCTCTGCCTTGATGTTTTTACATCTTTGTACATGAGTATACAACCCTTATTAGGATTTGTCTTCACCTAGTGACTAGCAAAACATACATCTCACATGAAGAGAAACCATTGTTAATACAAAGGTACTTTAAACTCCTAAAGACTTAAAAACTTTTGTGAATTTATCTAGGGCACTAATATTCTCGAAAAGTATTTATGTTGTAAGTTGTGACAATAATCGTTAGTAATAACATTCCATGAATGTTATGACAACGATAAATAGCATAGTTGTGTGGTAATATTAATAAACTAGCAACACACTTAAAACTTACTGAAAATGACTGTACATTATATGAAGGTTAGAGAAGCATAAAGTATGCAGGTGTAACAAGCGTTATCGAGTCATTAAAAACGAATGCCTTACGTCTCATACGACTAGATAAGCTACACGTAAGAACGACTGATAAGTAGTGGGGACGGAAGTACTAATGCGATAAATTTAGCTTCCTACTAAGTGTTTACAATTCACGTCGTATTAAGAATTCACTTAATTTTGACAAAACATAAATACATGGTTCTACTTAACAAAGACTAAGAAGAATAAAACTTATAGGAGTTTGTAATTTGGTTAAGCCCTGAGGAATAATAATAGTAATAATAACAATAATAATAATAATAGTAAACAATTAAAAAGGTATGAAGACAATTGGGATGTTAGACATTTTACAAGTACATAGCTAGTAACAGGCCATTTTTATCAAGCACGATGCTTTAACGAAAATGTTACTGTAATGCGAAATAATTGATTACTTTAGTCCAAAAGGCCATTTTAGGATGCATACACGTTACAACAATAAGTAGAAAACAATCTGGGTGATACACAGTGACCAGGGCCTAATGTTACATGGTAACACACTCATTATCTAGAGGGACACAAGTTCCTTATATCGTTTGAAATAGTTTCCGAGAATACCATTTAGCAATCACTGACCCCCTGGTTGACAATGAGGCCACTGTTTATTTGCATTTAATGGGAACAAATTACTTGGTCTCCATGAGCATGACGGCCAATTACGATTGGTTTCGTCCATCCAGGAACAAGTCGAGGGACGTTACTACACAAAATAGGTTTGCGAAAAACGGTACCATCAAGGATATTGCGAATAGTTCTATTTGGTGATAGCCACATCTTTTTAAAGTTGAACTCTAAAAGCTATTAGTTGCTTGGAAACTACAAACCTTTAACACGCTGCTCATCAGAAGTAATGGTCGCACACTTGATTCCCACGTTATATTGTTTAATAGCTTCTGCTCCCTCAATAGCCACCTGGTCATTGGTTCGATCACGATTGGGAAGACCCAAGTCAAAATACTTACATTCCACATCTACAAATGGAAATATAAGCGTGTTTTAGACTTTATAAGAGATAATAATCTGGTTGTTCGTTTGCAGACTAAGGAATTGTTAAGAAAATCATTAAATTGTCAATTTGGCAAGGAAATGGCAGTTTTTGAAACACAATGGACACGAGATTGCTGTTGCTTTCGTTGCACTGAGTGCTGGTGCGAAAAGCCCATCCGAAAAGATTCATTTTTGCTCGTTTCATGATAGAATTGAAACAAATTCTTGTTTTAATTATCGAATGGGTGATTGAAATTAAAGTAATGACAGCCGCTTCACTAACGGATGTTTCTGAAAAAGCGGCACTCCAGTAGTGTGAATATTGCCGTTAAATATGCTTCGGTATTTTAGTCCCATTGCAAATCCATTTTGGAGGACAGGGAAAAATAGCTAAAATCGATGAAGTATTGATTCGTAAAAAAAAGTATAATAGGGGACGCCTGGTTAAAGAAGACTGGGTAAGTAGTTCATTTTTCAATATTTGTAGCTCTTTGGAATATGGGATAGGGCATTAAACAAAGGACATTGCGAGAGGATTTAAGACAGATCGGCCGCCACACTTCTGCCTCTAGTAGAAAAGTACACATTACCCGGAACATTAATATATAGTGACAACTGGAAGGCCTATGAACCACTTTCACATATGGGATACGTGCACAGTTGTAGTGCACAAGAAGCACTTCGTTGATCCGTTGACGGGTGTGCCTTTTAACAATATCGAATCAATGTGGAGTCAAGTTAGGTGCCACTTACGGCCGTATAATGGATCGCAGGGAAAGATGTTATGGAGCCACGTAGATGAATATTTATATAAAATGTATAATAATATCAAGTCTGCTTAATTTGAGAATAACTTGCATAGGTTTTCTGATGATATAAAAATAATATATCCTATATAATTTTTCAATCTCAATTATAAATAATTTATTAGAAATTGGAGATTTTTCATTGCATTTTGGGTTAAAGTTAAGTCGTGGTATTATATGCATATAATTTGAGAGGATAAATATTTTGTAATTTACCAAAGATTTTCATGGGGGAGGCGCACTACAATTAGTCTGAGTTTAAAAATCTCTAATAAATCACTAAAATTTATGGGAAATAGTCGTTTTTGAATAAGAGGGCTATGATTGGTTCATTTAGATTAAGACTTCCAAGGTCATTCATTTTATAGTCGCTCAAGTTCGGTCATATAAGTCATGTCTACCAGATTTGCTTCGAAGAACATGTTTTTAAGATTGTGGGGCGTCCATGCCTTTAAAAAAATGCTAAGAAAAGAGTGATAAACTATTACTCCGATGTCAATGGTCGCCTAGCAATTGCCAAGTTCGTCCGAACATTATAGTTCTGCTCTTAAACGACAATTGGAAACGAACAACATTGGTGACTCAATTTTCAAACCTCAACTTGGCCTTTATTGATTGGTTCAAACAAATCAGTAATCGGGGTAGTGTATGGGAAGTCAGTGCCCTATGTAAGTTTATGCAAAATGTAGCAATGCAAAGGTCTTATCTCTGAATAAACCTTAAATAGGTGTACTAACGGGTGCCTAAGAACGTTTAAAATTATGCAAATCATTTTAAGGTCTGTTCTAAGCCGCCTCTATTCTGAGGTATACAAGTCTAGTGTTAACGGGTTTACTTCACATTATTTGAATTTGATTTCAGGGACGAACGTTTCAGTTCTTCTTTCAGTTCGTTCCAGAATATACCTGTCTGCCTGAAGTGAACGGGAGACATTGTTTTTCCACACCATAAGTGAAGGCGAATAAAGCTATTGGTATTCCAAGGTATGATAATACCTTTTCTTCAATCAGGGCAAAGCTTTCCCAGAAACAAAGTGTGCTTCATGAGAATAGCAAGATGAAATTGAGTAGATTCATACATTTCCTAAAGGAAGTGGGAAGGATCCGATTTAAACCAGGAGACCCATGTGGATTTAGACACTGTGGTATCTCTTTGGTGACATTGAACTTCAACTTCACAATACTTGGCCTGACACAAGGAATGATAAGGTGGTAGACAAGTGGTGTCGTAGTAATAATTATAGAGCCGTCAGATCGTAATTCTTGGGCTAGTAGATCAGCAACCTTAGGTTAGTAACCGTGTGCCGTCTCTGAACCCCTATTTCATTAACTAAAAGTCAAATTGACCTTTCACTTCCTGTGGCTGAACATTACATGATTATTGCGTTTCACAGATCACATAAGACTAGCCTGACAATGTTTCACATCCTGGTTGGTTTGAAGGTACGCTTGTTGCTTTGGCTTGTGCAGGACACCTTATATACCAGGTCATTGGAAAGTCCCTATAAGTCCTAAAAAGCACGCTTACTCCCCATGATATTGAGGGTCTTACGCTTTCGTCAAGATGTGAACCTGGGTTTATTACAATACTGGTGAGGAGTATGATGATTAGTGGACCAAAGTTTCATATATATGCCCCAGTTTTGTCATAGTTTGTGTTATAGTAATTCATGCATACTTCGAGTTTCGTCGGGCAATATGAGATGGATAATTCAAATAGAAGACGGACCTGGTTGCTATTACACAATGGGCTTAGAATTTCCAAGTTTGAGAATTTAGTGTCGGAGTAGTCTGTGGTTTCTGCATTAGATTTAACTATTTGTCATATTCTTACCACATAATTAGTGGTATGGTGCAACTGCTAAAATTAAGTAAGGTGACACTGCCTGGTGACTTTATAAACTTGGTCCACCCTAACGTTTGCTATCAGGCTTCTTAACTAATACAAAACTGATATACGGTTAGGCTATATTCCAGATAATAATGATAGGAAGAGTTACGAACTCATTGACACATGCTAAGTTGCTTCTGGTCAAACGATGCAGGTTAATTAATAACGGTAGTAATAACAGCCTCTGTCCTCATGTAACACTTTGTAGATGAACAAATCAGATTAAAGACATAATTAGAGTGATATAAGTCTATCCATATACAAGAAATTCAGTAAGGGGGCTATGTTGAGAAGTTTACACCATATGAATATATGAAAAACGTTTAGAAAACAAAAAACTGCAGCTGAAGAGTTTAGAGTACTAGGATACTAGGGGTTAACATTATGTCATGGTTCCGACAAACAGCTGCGTGCTTTTCGTCCCAGGCGCTGTGATTCCAGAAAGTGACTGCGAGTAAGCACCATGGGTAATAGAGCATACTCAGATACGGGATAATACGAAGAGTGTTTGATGCTTTGATTGGAATCCTTGTGCATTGATTTTGAACGGTTGGCTATTGATGGATTTGGTAGGTTACTAACAAGCAATACGATTAATTTGCGTAAACGAGACTAAGTCTTTATAAGATCAATTATTATCATGTAAGTGCATGGTTGTATATGGAGAAGTTGCAGTGATATACCGCCAAAGGAATTTTCCCATGAACAATTATGCATTAGACGCAGTTTGATTCATCTTTAAACTGGCTAATGTGCCTGAGTACGCTGGAGAGAAATGAATAGTATTGTACCAGTAGGCTCCATTCTTGCTTCATACATCACTATCCACAACTAGAGAGAGGATAAAATCAGTAAGAACAAAACAACGGCACTAGTATCTTAAAGTTAACGAAACCATTAATCAGGATTATTGTTTATACGGGCACCGAAAGACGAGACTTCTCATTGTAGCGGTAAATAATCCCCAAAATAAATAGTTACATAGGTCCTCGACATTGGTCATATATCGGGTGCACTTCATACGAAACACGAACGACTTAGACAATGATCTTATTCGACTCTTCACAATTCACTCTTCATTTCTGAACTTTTTAGTAATTAACGCCCGCTCACTTCTTAATAAAATATCAACCCTAAGGACTATAGCCTTATTAGCTAAACCTTCTTTAATATTTATCACAGAAACATGGTGTTCCTCCTCAATTACTGACTCAGAATTAGCCATTCAGGACTATATCTTATATCGCGGCAATAGAGAATATAAACGGGGTGGTGGTTGTCTAATATACGTGTTTGTTTGTCATCTAATAAAATCGATGACGAAATACTCGGTAAGGTACCAGAGTCGATCTGGATATCAGTCAATACCCCGAACCATAGTTTACTTTTTGGATGTATATACAGAACTCCTAACACCTCGACTACTGTAGATAACAACATTATTAATGCTTTTATACATACCTCTGCACTAACTTATAATGCGAAAGTAATTGCAGGAGACTTTAACCTTCCTAGGATAGACTGGAATGTTGGCAGAGGACTGTCATACGATGAAGAAAACCTTCTTGCTACATTAGACACGCACTGCTGGACACAGTGTGTACACACTTCCACTAGACATCATAACATTCTTGACCTAGTTTTCTATCATGATGTCACTCCTCTGTCACTTCAAGTTAGCAAAGAGCTCGAAAGCAGTGACCACAAAATGGTTCTATGCGCTCTTCCCTTTGATTTTAGTCACTCCAATATTCATAAATTACAAAAAACTAGACAATACCGAAATTATAAAAATGTGGAATGGAATCTTCTGCACACCCTTCTAAGTTGCTCTGACTGGGACAATTTTTTCTTGTCTAGTAGTCTTACAGATTCACTAGATATTTTTTACCAAATTAATAACTCATGTTTAGATACGATTGCACCTATCAAACTAAGCAATATAATTAAATCAAATGATTTGTATATACCACTTCATTACCGTAAGAAGCTAAGACATCTACAGAAGAGTTGTCTTAAGTCAAATGACTTCTCAGCAAATTGAAAATTACCATGACATTTAATCAACTAAAAGAAGTTCACAGATTAAAGGCGATTAACGAAGAGTTATCAGAAATACACAGTAGCTCCAAGGTACAAGACTTGGTACGCCTGCTCAATAAACGTCTCAAACCTTCTCGGAATAGTGATATTCCCTGCATTTTACGAGATGGATTAATGATTACCGACCATAATATCATAACCAACCTGTTCAGCGATTTCTTCGCTAACAGGAGTATACACCAGGATGACAATGAAGTAGACATTATCAACTCATCTACAAACCATATAGAATCCGTTACCTTCACTTATGACAATATTTGTAAATCCATAAACTCATTTAGGACATCAAGTAACTATGGAGTAGATGGTATGGCATCCATTTACTTCAAACTTGGAGGACCCAATTTTCCATTAATCCTATTAAAACATTTCATTAACAACAGGATCTTACCCTAATAGACAGAAAACCTCATACATATGCCCTCGATTTAAATCAGGTGACAGGACAAACTTGCATAACTATAGGCCCATAAATATCACCCCGGTTATCTCTAGAATAATGGAAAAAATAGTATATGATCAAATATCTGATTATTTACTCTCAGAAAAACTCATCTTTAATTCCCAACATGGTTTCCTCAAAACCAGTTCCTGTATGACTTGTCACTTTGAATTCTTTAATTTAGTCTTTACTAGACGAAACCTTGGGCACTTGGTATTAGTATTGTACTTAGACATATCTAAAGCCTTTGATATGGTTAACCACAAGCTTCTTGTAGGCAAACTCTCCTCTTATGGGATTAGGAATCGATTACTTGCATGGTTAAACTCTTTACTCAGTAATATACATCAAATACTTAAAATTAATTACACTCTTTCGAAGGCCGAACCGGTTACAAGTGGTGTTATACAAGGAAGTGTCTTAGGCTCATTGCTCTTTATAGCTTTCATAAACGATATATGGAAATTCTTCAGCATAGGTAGACCCTTTCTATACGCAGATGATCTCAAAATAGTTTACTCACTCACCTCTCACGAATTTGTACACACATTCAGTGGCGTCACTGCCGAGCTCAACAAGGTCGCAGTATGGTGCTCAAAATGGAAGTTAGATCTTAATGCTTCTAAGTGTGGCTGGATATGTTTTGGGGATAAGTGCCTCAATTTTGATCTCTCCATAAACGGCAGTAAGTTATCTAGGCTTCAGTCAGTAGTTGACTTAGGACTAAGGTACTCTCATAACCTGTCTTTTACAGAACAGGTCAATATGCAGATATTTAAGTCACATCGACTACTAGGTTGTATACTACGTAACTTTTATAGCAATGATTCTCGTATTCTGCTACATAAAGTTTGTGTCAGACCTTTACTAGAATACTGTACCTTTATTCTTAGTAATGTTTCCATTAAGGATAAACTCAGACTGGAGTCTGTACAACATCTCTTCACTCTTCGCATTCTTGAGGCTGATCGTACTCTAGACTATAAAACTAGATGCACTAAGTTAGGACTAGATACCTTATGGAGGCGACGGCTAAAATTAAACCTATTCTTCCTTTACAAAATATTAAACAAATTAGCGTTCTCATCGCCTAATACAATTCAGTTCGAGGAACCTTCTTGCTATAACCTACACAACTCAGCCTCGAGAATAAAAATATCGCATTCTAAATCTGCTCTTTATATGAATTATTTTACAAATAAATTCTCAAGAATCTGGAACCATTTGCCTCAAGCCATTAGGGAAACAGATTCACTTCCTTCATTTGTACGGCACGTTAGTAACTTCATCTCTTCTGAAATCTCATTAAAAATGTTCACACCAACTATTGTTTCTAACTCCACTAGCGAAATAATAGGGACACTGAATGTGTGATCACCACTCACCTGTCTTCGTCATATGATAGTGTTCTTCCCTTTTAATCAGCCTATCATCATAAGTAGTATGTCGTTAGCATTAATACTAATCCAGCCCATTAGCTTTGTTAACCCCAGAATACCAGTGCGCTTTGTTTTGTGTTATCTTTTGTCTTTTCTCTAGTTGTAGAAGATTATGTGCAAGACAAGTATGGAACTTACTGACACAAAACTATTGCCTTCTTCTCAACACCCAAGTTCCAAATACCCTTGGTCTTATCTCGCGCCCGGACATGCTCAGTGATCCATTCCGCTAACCCTCAGCCGCTTTTTGGAATGGTAACGCATTAGTCAAGAAGAGCGCGGTACTTTGGCATATATACAGCATGCTACAATATATAAATTTGTGTCCTAGTACTGTACACTTTGTTGCAGTTAGTTAAGTTCCCAATTCGAACCTTTTTATACTATAAAAGTCCTGACAGTAACATTTTGTCTAAATATTTGGATGTATGTAAATGAATATTATTCTGATCATGCCAATAAACTGGCATGTTCTCATGTATACAATGATACATAAGAATTAAAAAAAATTAAGATAAGCAGATCAAACACTATAACACAATGCCACACCTGATAACATTTTAACTCTTATCGATGATACATAATTCAACTTCATCTGTGTTCTCATCTTTACATATGTGCGCTATAAGCGTTCACACAGATGCCACAAAAGTGACAAATTTTCAGTCGTACTCATTTCATTTTATATATAGTAAATGAAAGCAGAAAGGAGATGTGTAGTTTACCTAAATTCTATTTGTCAGCATAAAGAAACAAATTAAAATCACCTCCGAATAAATCTCTGACCTAGATCAACAACTTGCTACAATATCATTGCATCACACTGATGTCAACACTTGTTTACCATTAACATCATCATCATCATCAACATTAACATCACTATCATAATCGTCATCATCACCATCATTAGAAGGATAAAAATAAGAATTCACTTCACATCATAAAATTCAAATAACAATCGCCGTCTTCTTCCTAACAGCAGTCTCATTCATATGAAGTCGACAGTTTTTTCGAAAGTGAGAGTTGAATATTTTCGTCATGATTTATCATTTTATTAAGAACACCAACTCAGCATAATTATATTTTCATTAATATAGTCTAATCTAATGAATTACACAACTCTTTTGCCATAAATTATGTGGATGATCCATTTACAGATGTTATGTTGGTTAATTGTTAGGTTAATACTAGCGAATCGACCTTTATCATGCTTCTCTTATTCCTACTTAATCATAACGGTTTCTTTCATACCTTCTAGTCAGTCTCATCATCATATTACTAAGGCAAATTGTATCTAATTGAAATACACGGTAGGTGACTGCTTTATGATTAGCTCTCGGTAACACATATGAGATTTCATAAATAGTTGTTTTCCTAAAAATTATCATTTGTTTTTATGAATCTTTAATGAATGTCATCATTGAGTAAGTGTTTGAAGCTGATTACTAGCGGAAGTTAGAGTTATGTTGTCTACCGTACGTTGATGCATGAATGTAGTACGTGCATGATAATCTACGATTAATTGTTGTATTATGTATTCTGACTCTCGTCTTCACTTCACTATAGTTCATTTATAGGGAAATTTATATCGCATTAAATCCATAAGGCTTGAATGCTAATGTAATGATCTACAATTTTGAGTTAGCGCCAACAACGTACATGTAGACATGTTTATTTTCTGTATCTTTTCTATTTGATTTGTTGGGTATATTTTTTCGAATTCTAACTTTCATTTCATCGACTTTTAAAGACGATTGGACTAAGAATTGTTATTCAATAATAATTATGTTCTTATACTAGAAAAAAAACTCAAAGATAACTTGTTGTCTAAACGATAAATTATTTAATCTTTATTCACTAAGCTTATTCAGTTGCAATCTTGTATATAAGTAAATATTCAACGGATCATATACATGCCACAATTACCCAATGAATATGACTACAAATAATAGGCCGAAATGATGTCACCGTAGGTTTAAAAATGAAATGTAACTACGACTTGCCATATTTATCCGTTATGAATAAGATTCGATTAGTTAGACTAAGAAATAAGTACACATTTGATATCCATCTCATCATGGAGTGGTATATGTCGATGGTGAAACACACATATTTATCATCTTTGAGTGGCATGTTTCTGTAACTGGTTAACGAGCACAGGGTCATTCTCTTCCTCACTCCAGTCAACACCATTCAACTGAAAACACCCTGTATCGATTACAAATAGCAATTCAAATCTAGTCTCCACAAACTACATCAATCAGTGTGGTGAGTATATTCCAGTCAAATAATATTTGTCAATTGGCTGCAATAAATAGATACATTTAGCGGAGTATAATATAAGTCATTGCATTCGTCATGCTTCTGAGATTTGACTGATATTTATTTACTGATTTCCAAAATTTTTGCGAGGTTGTGGTTTCTATTTGTAATCCAGGCGATCAGAAAACAATATAGGTGACGAGATAAATGAGAAGATAAAGAAATTAGAATAATCGTCGCAATAAGCTATTCACTTTACTCTTAAAAGCGCACTGAATATGCCATTCGTAAAAATATCAAACTTGCTGAACCTACTGAGTAAAACCTACGATGTTATATGAAGTTTACTGATAAACCAACAACACCATCATCATTTATGCATGCCTATTAGCAAGTTGATATAAACATCCAATTGGTTACATTATTCTACTTGTACTTTCATGAAAACGTTTTAAAAGTTTCTGTTGTTTATGAATACATTTCAGCTGATCCATACTATGATACAAATTTAAAGTGCAGGGTTTTGTAAGTAGAACAATTTCAAGGTGAAATGATAGACGAAGTATATTTTCATACTTCATTGTAATTAGTAACTGTAAAAATAGTAGAATTTCTTTCTGTCTCCTAATTAAATTTTATCCTTAGACATTACACACACATTTGTAGTGTACTGATATCTAATATTGGCAACGACAAATTTCTTTTGACCTCAAATGAATACGAGAAATAATGCTTTGATCACATTGTCATTGTTATTTTCTTCATAACATACGTGTAATTGTAAAAATTAAGCAACCTCTAGTTATTTAGCAAAGGCTACTTATATCAAAGGCATAATATGGCATCACATTATCTTTACTTTACTAATTACCTAATGGAATGTTTTGTTAGTTGTTGTAAAAAATCATAAATTGCAAAATACATTGCATTACTAATTAGTATAGAAGTAATTTTAGTATTGTCAACCGCGTACAATATCGCACCCAGAATTGTGCTAATAAATGTATAGACTGATGCAAGCACAAAAGTGATTAAATATTGTAGTTGAATTGAATATGGGTGAAAATTTGTACAAATGGCAATATCAGTTACTATTGATTATTCTCATTCAGTTTACATAATCTGATGTAGGCACTTCATATATGAAGTCGACAGTGTTTTCGTCAGTAAGAGTTTAGTTGCTTTAACTTGATTTATTATTTAATTGGGGCAAAGTTTAATTATGGATACCTGTTGCTGTTTATAGCAATAATTCTCTTTATTAACGGTTTCAGTAGAATAGGGTTGTTATAATAGGAATAGACATGTAGTATTCTTATTCTTATTATTCTTTTTCTTTTTCTTCTTCTTCTTCTGATGACGACTATGATAGTGATGTTAATGTTGATGATGATGATGATGTTAATGGTAAACAAGTGTTGACATCAGTGTGATGCAATGATATTGTAGCAAGTTGTTGATCTAGGTCAGAGATTTATTCGGAGGTGATTTTAATTTGTTTCTTTATGCTGACAAATAGAATTTAGGTAAACTACACATCTCCTTTCTGCTTTCATTTACTATATATAAAATGAAATGAGTACGACTGAAAATTTGTCACTTTTGTGGCATCTGTGTGAACGCTTATAGCGCACATATGTAAAGATGAGAACACAGATGAAGTTGAATTATGTATCATCGATAAGAGTTAAAATGTTATCAGGTGTGGCATTGTGTTATTGAGCTGTTACTTTGCGCTCTTTATTTGCAGCCTATTGTCCTATCAGAGGTTGGATCTTATAATGTGTAATCTATAAATCTTTGATTTCTGCTACCTGACCTTTTGCGGTAAACAATTTTTAAAACAAATAGTTGCATAGGCTCTCGACATTGATGCTGACCATGTTTGTTTTACAGAGATGGTTAGTTAAATGCGCTCGATTACGTATCACCATCAAATCATGTCACGACACACCGTGGGCATCATTTCTCTCTCTCTAGTTTGCCAGCCTAGACGTTGCTATTCAAATGACGCACCATTGACTATCAATGATAACTCCTCTTTAATGCTTTACTGCCCACTGAAATATTTTCATTCGTAAGAGCGTGTTTAACTGTTAGAAGTCGCTTTGGTAATACGACAAACGTAACTTTGTTATGTATCGGATGCACATTACTGTCTTCCAGTGTGTCGTGTTTCACTTTACTTATTTGGTGATATTCTGTGATGGTCTGCCAATTACATTTATGGTTTATTCTTCTCTGCTTGAATATTTACTCATAGCATATGCTTAACATTGAGATCTATTGGGTAACATAGTTATTGTGGTCATATTTCTCCTTCATTTAAAACTGACGTCATTTTGAAAATCACAAAATTACGATTACTCGTTAATCAGCATTTCTATTTCCGATCAACTCTTTCGACTTTTTTTATGTCCCTCAATATACACTTATATCATTATTATGTCCCCTTATTTTATCTGTGATGTGTGAAGATGTACTTTTCTATATTCGTTACCTAAACAGACTGAGTAAACCCTGCAAATTTAATAGGTGGGTAAATGACTTGAAATAAGTAACAAAGTGATTTATTTAATTCAACAAGCTAAATGACATTCTATTCGTCTAATACCAACAAATTTTATTCACTGACAATCCTCACTTCATCAGACGTAATCTAAAGCTTCATAGCATTGCCTACACGAATATTTGGCATTATCATTTATAATCTAAAAACGTCTTCATTTAGTAATGCTTAGTGTGTTGACGCAGATATTATGTGGTAGCAATTTGTAGAAATGTATAACAGAGTAACTGAAATGTGAGTTAAACAAAACAAGTCCAGTTTGCTTACAACAAACTATGGGAATCCACATAACAGAATAAAAGATGATCAGTGAAAATGACATAACAATTGATCTGCAACTCACATATGATTGATGCATTTACTCCAACATCATTGGTTAAATCATTTAACAAATCATTTGTTTCTATCAGCAGCATATATACACTGAAAGACTGAATACATTCAACAATGGTCATAATGTTATTTAGTCGATAAATGGGGTAAGTCTCTTGTCTAGCAAATGCATTTTAAATAAATCATTTTATTTGTTAAACATAGAGGTTCAAATAATATTCCCAACATTGGCTTCTTAATCTACTTCATTTTCGTTCTGCTTATAATATTGGATAATGTCGACACAAATGACGACATTAACATATATGATATAATAAATAAAACCAATGTTGGAATAGTCGAATCCAGCGATGATAATTGTGAAGAAGTAAGAAGTTGCATGAATTAACTATACATTTATAGTCTAATCATTACTACTACTTACAACGTGTGTGTATGAACATTCTGAATTATGAAATACTAGCTGCTTTTCACAGACCTAATAATTACAATTCAGTAAGTCAGCTTCTCGTTGTATTCATTATAATGCAATCAATTAACTAGTGGAATATGCTTGAATTGGTGGAAATTAAATCGTTAGATGAGGTTTGTTTGTCATATCATTCTTTGTTAATACTGAATTTAATAGTTTAATGATTCATCATATACACTTCATTACTATGGTCAACGGTATGGATTGTTTAATCTGACCCAAGAAGGTTAGAAATTTGTTATCACTAACTCTTTAAATATTGTTACATGCGTATAAATATCACCGTCAATTAATTGTGACATTCTGTGTTCGGCTTCGTATAAAAGAATTTCGTTCACATTTAATGAGTCATTTACACTCACAAATAGAATATGAAGTAGTTATAATGTTCAGTAAGACCACTATAAGATGATACTGTAAGTATATGAAGTGACAATTATACGTCGATTTCTATATTCTACTAGCAGTAGACATTGTAATGATCACGTCAGTCCATGACACTGAGGAGAAACACTATGAATCGTAATGAATTAGAAAGTGGGGTGAGTTTAGAGTAAAAATAATGTAATCTTTGAAAAGTTGATGACGGTAAGTATTGCGCGATTGTAAAGAAATTAAGACACATATTGATTACCTTATTAATCAATTGGTTTTGAAAGAAAGTCGTTTTCTTTTGTGAGTATCTTGATGAAAGCATTTGGCAAAATTATCAAGCTCGCCACTACAGTAGTGAAGAGTTTATTATGCTATTTCTCTCTACATAATGATCAAGTTTAAAGCATCTGACAGAGATTGCCTTCACAAAAGGTAACAATTTTGGCGCTGACTGTCGTTTGGCAATTTTAAATAATACTAGGACACTTATATTATGTTCGCTGTCGAAGAGGTGTTTGCAGATTGCAACTATGTGAACACTATTGCTTTCTGGATATAGTTCCTAGAAGCGTGCCCATAAAACATGGTAAAACCGTTTGTTTAGTAATTTCTACCCACTTCATATCGCATATACATGTGAATTTGTAGATACAGTTGGAAGTGACTTGTGAAGCGTACTTATCCACCTTTGAGTGATTTAACAAGTACCTGGTGTTACACAAAAGACCACTTGAGCTTTAGGATAAGCTCTCTTCAGTACTATTCGGAGGCTATTATTAATTCTATAATAGGTCTTATCTTCTTTAAATGGAACACATACGGAGATAGGCTATTTTGTTTCCAGTCAAATGCTCGTCGTTTTTAAGACGCATCTCTTTGAATTCCTAAATTAATTTCTTATGGGTATACATTGTTTATAAGGCACTTTCACTTATTCTCAATAATTCAATAATTTTGCCATTCAAGCATAGCACTTTGGATTTATCGAAGGGAACTTTTGCCGGACAAGGTTCGTAATTCACAGGACTCAATATGTCATAATTTAATTATAATGTCGTCCATGTTTCTGCTTTGTCCCGTCTATTGACTATTAAGTATTATAGTCTAACAAACTGAGTTGATCATCACATCTATGTTACATTTTAAGTAAACCATTTGAATATCACCACAAAAGTTACTTTATGACATTTTACAACACATTATATTGAAGTTATTTTATGTTGTATTTACATTGTGTCAGGTACTATACACGTGAATAGAGTGCATAAAAAGATGATTAAAGTCCTGAAAGGTGAGCCTGGACGTACTAAAATACAGTTAATCAATAATGGTAAGATTCTTCATTATGTACAAATTATCAGTAATATCATGATTATGCACTGTGAAATAACCAATGTTGATGTTCGATCATTGTACTTGTTAAGATCGCAACTAGCACGTCTTTTCAATTAATCCATATTTTGTAGCACATAATAAGAATAATATGCCAAAACAGTAGTAACAACCCCTATTAGATGAATGCTTAATCTCCAAATATGAAATAGGAAACATTAAAAATACAATGAGGATTTGGTTCAGGTGGCATATAACTACATTATTGTGATCTACAATGGTATATCAGTATGCCCTATGAATCTTTTATAACAGATCAGTTCAATCGGTTTAATCGGTTAAATGATCACAAACTGATTGCGCACATTCAGTTATTTCAACCCACTTGATGCAAAAAACTGGTTAAATTGGAAAGCTCATATTGTCATTCATGTGTAACAGATACACAGCTCAACTATCTCCAATCAACTCAATATCAAATGACAAGCACTTATTCATCATAACGGCGCATGTTCATTTCACTACTGTCAGTATTCATTTCAATTATGTAATATTGTAGGTGGATTCCATGAATACACTAAATTAATCATGTTGAAACTAGTTATATCTTTTTCATAATAAATGATGCTTTTATTTAGATGTGTTTTATAATTTTATTCATTAGGAAAATTATTTGCAGTTAGATGGTCAAATCTAACAGTTAATTCCAATGGAAAATCATACCAAGGTATGTGAATATCCTATTGAATTTTCATTTACACAATTTACATTTACACATCATGATCATCATTACTTAGATTGTAGTATGATAGTGAATTGTTAAGGTATATCAATTACATTCATTTGTGTAAAATGATTGTGCAGTCGATTGTATGCTCTAAGTAAATAAGTGAAGAGTTGGCGTATACTTCATTTTATGTGGACTATTCTAAACCTAGATGACTGCAGTAATTTGCCAACGTCATTTACACGCAGTGAATACATTACAACTATACATCGCCAAATACATTAGTATGAAAATTCGTTTATCCCACTATCTTATTACTGACATATTTACGGTCTATAAATCTTGTGCAATTAACAGAAGGAGAATTGTATCCAGAAATGTCTATCGAACTCATATCATTTATATTGCATAATACTAGGTGATCTCCTTGGAACTAGAGTGTGTGGCTTGGTTTTGCTTTTAAAAAAAATCACCACAAACACCAGTTCAATTTAATAAGTAGAAGCATAGAAATATTTACCAGTTAAATTAGACGACAATTAATAATCATAACTGACAAATTAAACAGAATATTTCAGCCAAATGCTCCAATGTAACTGATCTAATACCTACATCATTAAACAATGAAGTAAAGTTAACGCATCAACGTGGACATTCCGACAATGAATTGAAAGTTGATTTGGAAAAGCATCAACACTAAACGCTGCAAACACTTTATATGTTTTAACTGTGCATTCATCAGTGTTTTCTTTGTTTATTTTAATAGTTGCAGTAATTTTGACGATATACCGAAATGGAACTATATCTTTCTACTATGAAAACGTAAGCCAACTATGTAATACATAACAGTTAAATTAATTACTTCTTCTTGCTCAAAAATGAAGCAAATCTTCATCTAAGATTTCTTGTTTGATGATATTTATCATAGATATTCACGGTTTTGCACACAATGACATATTTTCCATGGCATATAAAAAAATTTTTATCCAGCACTTAGAGGTCGCTTTATACTGTGTTACGCGTTGACCATCTACATACCCTTTCATAATGTAATTCTTTGATATGGTGACTTGAATCTACTATGCTATTATTCTGTATAACAAGTTTGTTCCAACACCTTGCTACGCAAATAGTAATTTAACACAACGTTTATTATTCCATTATATCTGGCAACTGAACTGAATAGAGAACCACATTCTACAAGGAACTGTACAGAAAAATGATCCCATCCTTTCAAATCCACCTCCCGAACCCCTGGACAAGGTCGATTTTGTGAAAGCTGCGTCCGTCAACTAATCTCCACCCTCTTTAAAATAATCTAACTCTATCAACTATTAAACCTTTCTTTAAAAATACCACACTTTTCTATACAATTTTATCATATCTCTAAGTTTAGAATTTCAGATTCTGCAACGTTCACTTACTTTACGCAAGCGCAGATTAGCCTTTCCGTTTTTCGTCATCATTCATATACCTAGATGTCGCAATATAGCCCCTGATGTTAATTTGTCGCGGTCTAATTCGTCTGTGTAACAAGTGAACCCAGATATGGTCTGATGTGTGTTTGTTAATCTTGCCTGTATATATGGCTTTCTCCCGATATCAGGAAATAAATAATAATTATTATTGTTAATAAGCACACTGATCTACTAAAACATGTTGCCATTCAGACAACCTGACTATGACCCACAAAGACAACGAGTTTATTTGTCTGCTTCTAAATTGTATAACTAACTGACTGATAACGCTAGTTTTTCACATTTTAATTTCCTTGAAACACAATCATTCAATAAAATTTACTACTTTCTTATACACAAACTGACTCTTGCTTCTCTATGGATCGTTGTGCCCCAATCAGTCGTGACTATTAACCAACGTTTTGCATTTTCGTCATGATAATATGCTCATCACCACTTGAATAATACTGAATTGTAGACTCACATTTAGACATATATGCTCTAATTCTGATCTATGATGAAGAGCAGATAGCTAACTGTGAAGTACTATTTGTTGACTCACTTCGTGTTTAATTTGACACTAGTTAGAGTGTATATGCAATAAAAATGTCAGTGGTATAAAAATGTTGTTTCTTCCTAACACCAAACAGAGTTTTTGTGATGCTAAACACTTTGGATATTCCATAATCAAACTGAAACACCATCGATGTAATTATATGTTGTTTCGTTTGGTCGTGTTATTAGACATTCAATGTAGATTTTTTGTTATGTTAAGGGGAACTGATTCGACATCCATATAATGAATAACAGTCGATAGAACCTCCTAAATCTCTGCCTAATTTAAGGATGCATCATTATTATTTAACTTTGTTATTCATTTCCAGATTCCAAGTGAAATCAACAGCTCAAGTTTGATCTCATCGATTCAAGATGAAGCCCGTTTATTCGTTGGTAAGCGATTGTATGTAGAATTTACAATGCAACTGACTGATAATCAATTTAGATAGTATGTGATACATCAAGATACATTTGATCTTAACTCATTTGATTTCATCACCCATTTTTATCTAATATTAATCGTAGTCATTCTCAAAAACATTTAACAGTTATATAAAATTAACAGAGAGTTATTCACCCTCCATCTAGCAGTAGGTACACATTTGTAGAAGGCTCGTTTTCATTCTCAACATTCTACCTAACAACAACAACTGATTACATTGTTAGGTGTATTGTTACCTGCATAAACTGCAATAACATGAAATAACCATCATCAGGATGTTGTTATGGAAGTAGACACATTCCTCTGTTTACCGATAGACACTATAATCTGTAGTGGTTATATATAATTCATTGTAGAGTGTAGAACAATGAACTACACATTTCATTACAAATGTGTGACCAATACCATGTCAATGCATTACAGAACCACAACTTATAAATTGACGAAAACAGGTTTTATAATCTCTTGCTATGTTCAGTTACACTTAATAACTAATTGACAAGTAGTTTTTATCAGACCAATATTTTTTATTCATGTTCATTTTAGAAGGCACATATTATGATCATTTTGTGTACAGTGATATAAAGGTTCCACAGTCCATGATAAAGTCGAATACATTGGTTTATTTCAAACCATTAACGAGTGAGTGACCCTTATCAAACCGACTGACTTCAGTGGTATTACGTTGATTAAATTTATCTCATTAGAAATGCTTAATTGCTTTGACATTCTATGAATTGTTTATCGATCCATTACCCTTAAACCTCTAATTTTATGAAGATTTAATAACCGAATCGATTAAAAGAGAGCGATTTTGTCCACTAAATGTCAATGTTTGTTGTAGTCAATTGATAAAGTACATTTTCTTAAGTACCAAATGCAGTTATCTAATGATAACTAAAAATGAACTATGTAAATAAATTGGTCCCAATTACCCCCCACCCCCAACCCCCACCTAAGCTCCACTATTATCACTATTTATCATTCAACGCATTTACTATTAAATAGAACATAACCACTGAACTAAGCTAAAATCATATTCATCTTCCACTTTGCCTCGAATCCTACAAAGGTTACTGTTAATCCCAAACCTGAGTAAAGGGTGAGAGGTGAGCATAGGGTTAGTAACGCATCTTGGAAAATTAATCTTGTAAAAAAACACTGACCAGAACAAACAGATTGAACTTTGAACAGGGAGTTAAACTGTCTCTATTTCGAAGAGTTCTAACGCCTCTTAGTCAAAGTCGAGGTTCTTCGGAAGTTTCTACTTTGTTGTCCATCCTGACAATCTGGACAAATATTAATATAAGTGTATGGGATGTTCACAAGATATGGAGAGGGACAGGGAGAGGCATCCAAATAGCTAGAGAAACAAAAAGATACGACTTTAAAATATGTAGAATATGTATAACTCATTCAATACAGCCTGGAGGGCATAGATCATCCTGGAAATGTGTACTGTTGTACTCTGATTGTGGGAAGGGAGATGCTTCGCGCACACAAGGAGTAGCACTAATGCTGTTCCACGAATAATGGAAAGCACTTGTAGGATGGAAACCTCATGGACCTATGATCACCTAACCATCCTTTAAAATAAAGCTAGAAGAAAATAATAATGAATAGCATCTAGTGATATGGTCCTACCAACGACAGAAGCGATAACGATAGAGACAAGTTATATGAGTGGCGGCAGTCAATCATCAAGAAATACCTACTCAGGGACCTGACCATTCTTATGGGTCAAGGTTAGCATGAAAAACACTGGAATTTAAGATATCATGGAACGACATGAACTAGGAGGAAGCAACGACAACCGTGAGCGAATTGCATACAATGTGCCTTGAACAAAATGATAATAAATGACACCACATTCACCCTTAACCTAGAAACCTATACAAATTGCTTTACGTGTTTCAGCAGACCCCGTTATTGGGAATCAAAATGACCACCATCCAGTAGTGGCCACTAAAATGCGGCCTAATGAGGTAATTGGGACTCCTGATGAATATTTCATATCACTTCCAATCATTAACTACAATGAGATTTATCAGGATTTCCGAACAACAAAGTATATTCATCAAACACTCTCAGTTAATTGAAATCACTTATATCTGTCCGCTTTGCTTAGTTTACTAGCTGAGAGATAGACATAACTAATTGTGGTTTTCCTAATTTCATAGAATATTGTGCCAAACAAACAAGAGAAAAACCATGCAAATTAGCAACTGCAATGAACATCAAGTGTTATTGGTGTCCAGAAATCGATAAATGTAGTAATGGTGCTGACGTAAATGAGAATGAATTTGTAAATAATGGTTGTTATTATCAGGTAAGCAGAGAATTATTATAACAATTACACATGATGCATTATGTAATAGATTGTAAGTTATGGAGAGTATATGGTGAAATTATCCAGAAGATAAAATGAAGATCCACGAGACAGTGATAAACGGTTTCGAGGGCAATGTAGCACATGTTGAATTATAACTCAAATGCTATATAATAATGTGCATCATACTGTATCATGAGGACACATCTTTATTTGTATTATGATGCGTTGATGGTGACTGGTTTACGCAAATCAATAGTTTTATTCTTAGTCACCCTAATAACAATTTACTTCAGTAATAATGTGACTTATATTATACAATCGTCGATCACTTCATCAATAATTGATAATCCAGGTAAATTTTCATACATTGAGGGGAACGTTTTGTGAATATCATGAGACATAAAAGTAATTAGATTGCGAGAGTAGGAAAAAGGTTGATATAATGAGTACAAAAAAAAAGGAAATCAGTGTAGTGATATTATGATATGATAAAATTAAAATGCAAACCTAAGAAACAATGAATCATTCATAATTTGTTGATTTAATATAAGGGAAAAATAAAAACAAGAAGAAAGATTAAAAGAAAAGAAGAAATGAAGACGAAATTAAGTGAAGAAAATATGAATGACAAAGAACAAATAACAAGCGACGAAATTGATAAAACAAAAAATAAAACAGAAGAAACAAAAATAAAAGAAAACAAGACAAAAAGCATCAAAAAAAAATATAGTGAAAACGCTAAAACAGAGACAGAACAAGAACAAACAATAAAACGGATTGACGCACAATCAGATGAAAATGACAAAAACAAAGAAAACAATATAAAGAATGCGTCGTCAACAACGAAAACAACAAACGAACAAGACTACAAAAACAATAAAAAAACTGAGACAACAAAATTGATCACTACACAATATGCTAGAAATGCCAACAATCAAGGAAATAAGGAACAGAATATTGCAATCTCATCAATCAATTCCAGTGAACAGACCGCCACTACCACTGAACATCCACAGACAACACAATTAATTACTAAACAATCTGACGAAATGTTCATAAGTCAAGAAGATAAAGAACAGAATCATTCAGTCTCATCAATCAATTCTAGTGAACTTGCCTCTACTCCCACTGAACATCCACAGAATGCACAATTGATTACTACACAATCTCACGAAATTATTAACAATCAAACAGATCAAGAGCAGAATATGTCGTCCACATCAATCGATTCTAGTGAACATGCCTCCACTCACACTGAACATTCACAGACAACAAAATTGATCACTACACAATATGCTAGAAATGCCAACAATCAAGGAAATAAGGAACAGAATATTGCAATCTCATCAATCAATTCCAGTGAACAGACCGCCACTACCACTGAACATCCACAGACAACACAATTAATTACTAAACAATCTGACGAAATGTTCATAAGTCAAGAAGATAAAGAACAGAATCATTCAATCTCATCAATCAATTCTAGTGAACTTGCCTCTACTCCCACTGAACATCCACAGAATGCACAATTGATTACTACACAATCTCACGAAATTATCAACAATCAAACAGATCAAGAGCAGAATATGTCGTCCACATCAATCGATTCTAGTGAACATGCCTCCACTCACACTGAACATTCACAGACAACAAAATTGATCACTACACAATATGCTAGAAATGCCAACAATCAAGGAAATAAGGAACAGAATATTGCAATCTCATCAATCAATTCCAGTGAACAGACCGCCACTACCACTGAACATCCACAGACAACACAATTAATTACTAAACAATCTGACGAAATGTTCATAAGTCAAGAAGATAAAGAACAGAATCATTCAATCTCATCAATCAATTCTAGTGAACTTGCCTCTACTCCCACTGAACATCCACAGAATGCACAATTGATTACTACACAATCTCACGAAATTATTAACAATCAAACAGATCAAGAGCAGAATATGTCGTCCACATCAATCGATTCTAGTGAACATGCCTCCACTCACACTGAACATTCACAGACAACAAAATTGATCACTACACAATATGCTAGAAATGCCAACAATCAAGGAAATAAGGAACAGAATATTGCAATCTCATCAATCAATTCCAGTGAACAGACCGCCACTACCACTGAACATCCACAGACAACACAATTAATTACTAAACAATCTGACGAAATGTTCATAAGTCAAGAAGATAAAGAACAGAATCATTCAATCTCATCAATCAATTCTAGTGAACTTGCCTCTACTCCCACTGAACATCCACAGAATGCACAATTGATTACTACACAATCTCACGAAATTATTAACAATCAAACAGATCAAGAGCAGAATATGTCGTCCACATCAATCGATTCTAGTGAACATGCCTCCACTCACACTGAACATTCACAGACAACAAAATTGATCACTACACAATATGCTAGAAATGCCAACAATCAAGGAAATAAGGAACAGAATATTGCAATCTCATCAATCAATTCCAGTGAACAGACCGCCACTACCACTGAACATCCACAGACAACACAATTAATTACTAAACAATCTGACGAAATGTTCATAAGTCAAGAAGATAAAGAACAGAATCATTCAATCTCATCAATCAATTCTAGTGAACTTGCCTCTACTCCCACTGAACATCCACAGAATGCACAATTGATTACTACACAATCTCACGAAATTATTAACAATCAAACAGATCAAGAGCAGAATATGTCGTCCACATCAATCGATTCTAGTGAACATGCCTCCACTCACACTGAACATTCACAGACAACAAAATTGATCACTACACAATATGCTAGAAATGCCAACAATCAAGGAAATAAGGAACAGAATATTGCAATCTCATCAATCAATTCCAGTGAACAGACCGCCACTACCACTGAACATCCACAGACAACACAATTAATTACTAAACAATCTGACGAAATGTTCATAAGTCAAGAAGATAAAGAACAGAATCATTCAATCTCATCAATCAATTCTAGTGAACTTGCCTCTACTCCCACTGAACATCCACAGAATGCACAATTGATTACTACACAATCTCACGAAATTATTAACAATCAAACAGATCAAGAGCAGAATATGTCGTCCACATCAATCGATTCTAGTGAACATGCCTCCACTCACACTGAACATTCACAGACAACAAAATTGATCACTACACAATATGCTAGAAATGCCAACAATCAAGGAAATAAGGAACAGAATATTGCAATCTCATCAATCAATTCCAGTGAACAGACCGCCACTACCACTGAACATCCACAGACAACACAATTAATTACTAAACAATCTGACGAAATGTTCATAAGTCAAGAAGATAAAGAACAGAATCATTCAATCTCATCAATCAATTCTAGTGAACTTGCCTCTACTCCCACTGAACATCCACAGAATGCACAATTGATTACTACACAATCTCACGAAATTATTAACAATCAAACAGATCAAGAGCAGAATATGTCGTCCACATCAATCGATTCTAGTGAACATGCCTCCACTCACACTGAACATTCACAGACAACAAAATTGATCACTACACAATATGCTAGAAATGCCAACAATCAAGGAAATAAGGAACAGAATATTGCAATCTCATCAATCAATTCCAGTGAACAGACCGCCACTACCACTGAACATCCACAGACAACACAATTAATTACTAAACAATCTGACGAAATGTTCATAAGTCAAGAAGATAAAGAACAGAATCATTCAATCTCATCAATCAATTCTAGTGAACTTGCCTCTACTCCCACTGAACATCCACAGAATGCACAATTGATTACTACACAATCTCACGAAATTATTAACAATCAAACAGATCAAGAGCAGAATATGTCGTCCACATCAATCGATTCTAGTGAACATGCCTCCACTCACACTGAACATTCACAGACAACAAAATTGATCACTACACAATATGCTAGAAATGCCAACAATCAAGGAAATAAGGAACAGAATATTGCAATCTCATCAATCAATTCCAGTGAACAGACCGCCACTACCACTGAACATCCACAGACAACACAATTAATTACTAAACAATCTGACGAAATGTTCATAAGTCAAGAAGATAAAGAACAGAATCATTCAATCTCATCAATCAATTCTAGTGAACTTGCCTCTACTCCCACTGAACATCCACAGAATGCACAATTGATTACTACACAATCTCACGAAATTATTAACAATCAAACAGATCAAGAGCAGAATATGTCGTCCACATCAATCGATTCTAGTGAACATGCCTCCACTCACACTGAACATTCACAGACAACAAAATTGATCACTACACAATATGCTAGAAATGCCAACAATCAAGGAAATAAGGAACAGAATATTGCAATCTCATCAATCAATTCCAGTGAACAGACCGCCACTACCACTGAACATCCACAGACAACACAATTAATTACTAAACAATCTGACGAAATGTTCATAAGTCAAGAAGATAAAGAACAGAATCATTCAATCTCATCAATCAATTCTAGTGAACTTGCCTCTACTCCCACTGAACATCCACAGAATGCACAATTGATTACTACACAATCTCACGAAATTATTAACAATCAAACAGATCAAGAGCAGAATATGTCGTCCACATCAATCGATTCTAGTGAACATGCCTCCACTCACACTGAACATTCACAGACAACAAAATTGATCACTACACAATATGCTAGAAATGCCAACAATCAAGGAAATAAGGAACAGAATATTGCAATCTCATCAATCAATTCCAGTGAACAGACCGCCACTACCACTGAACATCCACAGACAACACAATTAATTACTAAACAATCTGACGAAATGTTCATAAGTCAAGAAGATAAAGAACAGAATCATTCAATCTCATCAATCAATTCTAGTGAACTTGCCTCTACTCCCACTGAACATCCACAGAATGCACAATTGATTACTACACAATCTCACGAAATTATTAACAATCAAACAGATCAAGAGCAGAATATGTCGTCCACATCAATCGATTCTAGTGAACATGCCTCCACTCACACTGAACATTCACAGACAACAAAATTGATCACTACACAATATGCTAGAAATGCCAACAATCAAGGAAATAAGGAACAGAATATTGCAATCTCATCAATCAATTCCAGTGAACAGACCGCCACTACCACTGAACATCCACAGACAACACAATTAATTACTAAACAATCTGACGAAATGTTCATAAGTCAAGAAGATAAAGAACAGAATCATTCAATCTCATCAATCAATTCTAGTGAACTTGCCTCTACTCCCACTGAACATCCACAGAATGCACAATTGATTACTACACAATCTCACGAAATTATTAACAATCAAACAGATCAAGAGCAGAATATGTCGTCCACATCAATCGATTCTAGTGAACATGCCTCCACTCACACTGAACATTCACAGACAACAAAATTGATCACTACACAATATGCTAGAAATGCCAACAATCAAGGAAATAAGGAACAGAATATTGCAATCTCATCAATCAATTCCAGTGAACAGACCGCCACTACCACTGAACATCCACAGACAACACAATTAATTACTAAACAATCTGACGAAATGTTCATAAGTCAAGAAGATAAAGAACAGAATCATTCAATCTCATCAATCAATTCTAGTGAACTTGCCTCTACTCCCACTGAACATCCACAGAATGCACAATTGATTACTACACAATCTCACGAAATTATTAACAATCAAACAGATCAAGAGCAGAATATGTCGTCCACATCAATCGATTCTAGTGAACATGCCTCCACTCACACTGAACATTCACAGACAACAAAATTGATCACTACACAATATGCTAGAAATGCCAACAATCAAGGAAATAAGGAACAGAATATTGCAATCTCATCAATCAATTCCAGTGAACAGACCGCCACTACCACTGAACATCCACAGACAACACAATTAATTACTAAACAATCTGACGAAATGTTCATAAGTCAAGAAGATAAAGAACAGAATCATTCAATCTCATCAATCAATTCTAGTGAACTTGCCTCTACTCCCACTGAACATCCACAGAATGCACAATTGATTACTACACAATCTCACGAAATTATTAACAATCAAACAGATCAAGAGCAGAATATGTCGTCCACATCAATCGATTCTAGTGAACATGCCTCCACTCACACTGAACATTCACAGACAACAAAATTGATCACTACACAATATGCTAGAAATGCCAACAATCAAGGAAATAAGGAACAGAATATTGCAATCTCATCAATCAATTCCAGTGAACAGACCGCCACTACCACTGAACATCCACAGACAACACAATTAATTACTAAACAATCTGACGAAATGTTCATAAGTCAAGAAGATAAAGAACAGAATCATTCAATCTCATCAATCAATTCTAGTGAACTTGCCTCTACTCCCACTGAACATCCACAGAATGCACAATTGATTACTACACAATCTCACGAAATTATTAACAATCAAACAGATCAAGAGCAGAATATGTCGTCCACATCAATCGATTCTAGTGAACATGCCTCCACTCACACTGAACATTCACAGACAACAAAATTGATCACTACACAATATGCTAGAAATGCCAACAATCAAGGAAATAAGGAACAGAATATTGCAATCTCATCAATCAATTCCAGTGAACAGACCGCCACTACCACTGAACATCCACAGACAACACAATTAATTACTAAACAATCTGACGAAATGTTCATAAGTCAAGAAGATAAAGAACAGAATCATTCAATCTCATCAATCAATTCTAGTGAACTTGCCTCTACTCCCACTGAACATCCACAGAATGCACAATTGATTACTACACAATCTCACGAAATTATTAACAATCAAACAGATCAAGAGCAGAATATGTCGTCCACATCAATCGATTCTAGTGAACATGCCTCCACTCACACTGAACATTCACAGACAACAAAATTGATCACTACACAATATGCTAGAAATGCCAACAATCAAGGAAATAAGGAACAGAATATTGCAATCTCATCAATCAATTCCAGTGAACAGACCGCCACTACCACTGAACATCCACAGACAACACAATTAATTACTAAACAATCTGACGAAATGTTCATAAGTCAAGAAGATAAAGAACAGAATCATTCAATCTCATCAATCAATTCTAGTGAACTTGCCTCTACTCCCACTGAACATCCACAGAATGCACAATTGATTACTACACAATCTCACGAAATTATTAACAATCAAACAGATCAAGAGCAGAATATGTCGTCCACATCAATCGATTCTAGTGAACATGCCTCCACTCACACTGAACATTCACAGACAACAAAATTGATCACTACACAATATGCTAGAAATGCCAACAATCAAGGAAATAAGGAACAGAATATTGCAATCTCATCAATCAATTCCAGTGAACAGACCGCCACTACCACTGAACATCCACAGACAACACAATTAATTACTAAACAATCTGACGAAATGTTCATAAGTCAAGAAGATAAAGAACAGAATCATTCAAGTCTCATCAATCAATTCTAGTGAACTTGCCTCTACTCCCACTGAACATCCACAGAATGCACAATTGATTACTACACAATCTCACGAAATTATTAACAATCAAACAGATCAAGAGCAGAATATGTCGTCCACATCAATCGATTCTAGTGAACATGCCTCCACTCACACTGAACATTCACAGACAACAAAATTGATCACTACACAATATGCTAGAAATGCCAACAATCAAGGAAATAAGGAACAGAATATTGCAATCTCATCAATCAATTCCAGTGAACAGACCGCCACTACCACTGAACATCCACAGACAACACAATTAATTACTAAACAATCTGACGAAATGTTCATAAGTCAAGAAGATAAAGAACAGAATCATTCAGTCTCATCAATCAATTCTAGTGAACTTGCCTCTACTCCCACTGAACATCCACAGAATGCACAATTGATTACTACACAATCTCACGAAATTATTAACAATCAAACAGATCAAGAGCAGAATATGTCGTCCACATCAATCGATTCTAGTGAACATGCCTCCACTCACACTGAACATTCACAGACAACAAAATTGATCACTACACAATATGCTAGAAATGCCAACAATCAAGGAAATAAGGAACAGAATATTGCAATCTCATCAATCAATTCCAGTGAACAGACCGCCACTACCACTGAACATCCACAGACAACACAATTAATTACTAAACAATCTGACGAAATGTTCATAAGTCAAGAAGATAAAGAACAGAATCATTCAATCTCATCAATCAATTCTAGTGAACTTGCCTCTACTCCCACTGAACATCCACAGAATGCACAATTGATTACTACACAATCTCACGAAATTATTAACAATCAAACAGATCAAGAGCAGAATATGTCGTCCACATCAATCGATTCTAGTGAACATGCCTCCACTCACACTGAACATTCACAGACAACAAAATTGATCACTACACAATATGCTAGAAATGCCAACAATCAAGGAAATAAGGAACAGAATATTGCAATCTCATCAATCAATTCCAGTGAACAGACCGCCACTCCCACTGAACATCCACAGAATGCACAATTGATTACTACACAATCTCACGAAATTATTAACAATCAAACAGATCAAGAGCAGAATATGTCGTCCACATCAATCGATTCTAGTGAACTTGCCTCTACTCCCACTGAACATCCACAGAATGCACAATTGATTACTACACAATCTCACGAAATTATTAACAATCAAACAGATCAAGAGCACATTATGTCGTCCACATCAATCGATTCTAGTGAACTTGCCTCTACTCCCACTGAACATCCACAGAATGCACAATTGATTACTACACAATCTCACGAAATTATTAACAATCAAACAGATCAAGAGCAGAATATGTCGTCCACATCAATCGATTCTAGTGAACTTGCCTCTACTCCCACTGAACATCCACAGACAACACAATTAATTACTAAACAATCTGACGAAATGTTCATAAGTCAAGAAGATAAAGAACAGAATCATTCAATCTCATCAATCAATTCTAGTGAACTTGCCTCTACTCCCACTGAACATCCACAGAATGCACAATTGATTACTACACAATCTCACGAAATTATTAACAATCAAACAGATCAAGAGCAGAATATGTCGTCCACATCAATCGATTCTAGTGAACATGCCTCCACTCACACTGAACATTCACAGACAACAAAATTGATCGCTACACAATATGCTAGAAATGCCAACAATCAAGGAAATAAGGAACAGAATATTGCAATCTCATCAATCAATTCCAGTGAACAGACCGCCACTACCACTGAACATCCACAGACAACACAATTAATTACTAAACAATCTGACGAAATGTTCATAAGTCAAGAAGATAAAGAACAGAATCATTCAGTCTCATCAATCAATTCTAGTGAACTTGCCTCTACTCCCACTGAACATCCACAGAATGCACAATTGATTACTACACAATCTCACGAAATTATTAACAATCAAACAGATCAAGAGCAGAATATGTCGTCCACATCAATCGATTCTAGTGAACATGCCTCCACTCACACTGAACATTCACAGACAACAAAATTGATCACTACACAATATGCTAGAAATGCCAACAATCAAGGAAATAAGGAACAGAATATTGCAATCTCATCAATCAATTCCAGTGAACAGACCGCCACTACCACTGAACATCCACAGACAACACAATTAATTACTAAACAATCTGACGAAATGTTCATAAGTCAAGAAGATAAAGAACAGAATCATTCAGTCTCATCAATCAATTCTAGTGAACTTGCCTCTACTCCCACTGAACATCCACAGAATGCACAATTGATTACTACACAATCTCACGAAATTATTAACAATCAAACAGATCAAGAGCAGAATATGTCGTCCACATCAATCGATTCTAGTGAACATGCCTCCACTCACACTGAACATTCACAGACAACAAAATTGATCACTACACAATATGCTAGAAATGCCAACAATCAAGGAAATAAGGAACAGAATATTGCAATCTCATCAATCAATTCCAGTGAACAGACCGCCACTACCACTGAACATCCACAGACAACACAATTAATTACTAAACAATCTGACGAAATGTTCATAAGTCAAGAAGATAAAGAACAGAATCATTCAATCTCATCAATCAATTCTAGTGAACTTGCCTCTACTCCCACTGAACATCCACAGAATGCACAATTGATTACTACACAATCTCACGAAATTATTAACAATCAAACAGATCAAGAGCAGAATATGTCGTCCACATCAATCGATTCTAGTGAACATGCCTCCACTCACACTGATCATCCACAGACGGCACAATTGATTACTACACAATCTCACGAAATTATTAACAATCAAATAGATCAAGAGCACATTATGTCGTCCACATCAATGTATTCTGTTGAACATGTCGTTACTTACGCTGAGCATCTTCAGACTACTCCATTGTTTGCCTCTCAATCTAATGGAAATTCTTTAAATTTTTCTTTGGTTGATTTCAATTTATCACTAACTTCTTTCCCCTCTTTAGTAGATTTATTTCATTTTAATGAATCCTTTTTAACTTTGTCAAGTGTTATTTTTAACCATTCTGAGCCTTATCTTGCTTATGATAATCATCTTTCTACTCCGTTTATTGGTTTTTCTAATATCACTGATAATTCCACTAATCTCTTTTTGCGTTCTAATTTATCCACTAAGTTTGCTGCAATCTCTTTTGTTTCCTTGTCTGGTTTCATCAATATATCCCTGTGTTACATTTCTATATTTTTTATGCTCCTCTTTATTTTCTTTATTTTCTTTCTAATTATCAAACGACTTCGGGACTATCGAGTAAGTGGTTTACAGTTTTTTTTACTTTATTTTCTTTTTCGGTGTTTATTCCTCGTTTTGTTTTTTATCTTCTTGGGTAAGCACAATTTAGAATTTACTTATATTCAATTTACTACCACTATGGATTATCTTGAACACATCAGATTAATCCACTTGATCGACAATATTTTCATCAGTGAATTGTTCATTTCATTGATCAATCCGACATTATAATGATATTTTAAATGTTCATTTAGAGTGTATTTTGTGTCATTATAATAAGATATTTGAGACATGATTGATTCTCTATAGGTTGTGGCATATACACACTTTGTCATATATCGGTGTGAATTGAGATTGTCATGGATTCGGCTTGATTGTATAATGAGTGAGATGTTCAATTTAGTAACTGTACCAATGAAGACTATTCTACTGATTGTTGGGTTGAACAGCAGTGACTTAAATAAACAGAGTATACGATGAATGAGATATAAGTTGAGTAGTATAGATGTAGTGAGCAACAAATCAATTACCAATTAATATTCCATAGTTGAACATGTTGGAAGTTCAATGTAACTGATTTATTAAATTCATTCAGTATGAATTAGACTGCAATGAATATGAAACATTTACTAATTGGAAACATAGAAGTTCCATATAAGTTGGATTGTGACTGGCAAGTGGAATCCAGGACGCGCATTTCGTTCTATTTGGGACTCTTCGGCTGGATGTACCTGCATCCGAATGTTGATGTTCACACTGGGATTCGAACTCAGTCCGTTTCGTGTCGAAAGCCACCGCGTTCACCACTAGACTACTTAGTCCAAAGAGTCACACTTGTGAAACGGGCACATTGGTATTAGGATAAACTTGTATATTCCCGTTGATTTGTTATAGACTGAAGCTGGTCAGTCCCAGTGTGAACATCAACATTAGGATGCAGGTACATCCAGCCGAAGAGTCCCAAATAGGACTAAACGCGCGTCCTGGAGTCCACTTGTCAGTCACAATCCAACTTATATAATAGTTGTGAAAATTCGCTATATCGAGACAATCGGCTCAGGATGCACATATAGCAACAATGACTGACCAGTTTCAGTCTATAACAAGTCAACGGGAATATACAAGTTTATCCTAATAGAAGTTCGAATCTACAGTCTGCTAAACGTACAGAAAGTAGTCAACTTTGAGAAGTTGAAAGTTTCTCACTGCAGATCACATAGATTCATCTGTCTTACATTCGCTTGACTTGTTTAAGGTGATGATTAGACACTGAAACATGCTTTCTACTACTACAGTTTACGATAATCACAATGCAGTAGTAAATATTTAATTTAAAGAAAACCAAATGTGATTATGACTTACAAAAGAAACAGTTGAGGCAGTCACCTTCCATTTCTAGACTACAAGTAATGTTTCTAATATATATGAGCCTCAAAGTAAAAAAATACAGAATGATAAGAAAACTGTTAGATCCGTTGAAGTAATCCCATTGAATTATTAATATATCAATGTAATTATGAAGACCTTTAGATTATTCAACGAATATTTGGCATCGTCACAAATTTCGTTGTTTTATTTCTGTTGTTATGTAATGCTTGAAGTAACAATCAATTCATTATTACTATACTTTGTGTTTCATTTTCCAGACTAACAATCGCAGGCAATTCACAATTACACAATGACGTTTCTTGCAATGTTTTCTTTTAACTGACCTCCACAAATAAATACGATTGTGAAATTATTTTTTTGTTTATTGTTAGTTAACATCGTACTGTAGATTCGCTGAATTGTGTATTCGTTCTAAGATGAAACTTATTCTACTACTTACATGTATGCAGACATTATTCTTAGTACACTTTCAATTACTTATATGTAATGTATTGTTGAATTATTTGCAGACATTATTCACAGACATTTGAAATCTTCACTAATTTTCCACAATTAACTTCATCAATGTCTGTCTAATAAATTCCAATCTACGTCATTTGAGCATGAATTAACCCAATCCCTAATTATTATAACAAATAATTATTTGATAGACAAGTGTGTGCCCATTTCATTACTTTGCTCTACTTATTTTGCTTCTTTATTGTAATCGAATTAGTTTTGTATGGCGAATCGTCAACAACTAACGCAATTGTTTGTTCTTTTACATAATTCAGTTGATCAATATAAATTTTTTGAAATTCATACATTTCCGTTTTATGTCCCATATAATGATCATATTGAGATGAGAATGCACGAAATGACCACTAATTATGGATTACAATGTGTATACTACATTCTTGCATCGACATACGGTAGACAACATAATTCTAATTTCCGCTAGTAATCAGCTTCAAACACTTACTCAATGATGACATTCATTAAAGATTCACAAAAACAAATGATAGTTTTTAGGAAATTATCTGATTACGAAATTTCATATGTGTTATCGAGAGCTAATCTTAAAGCAATCGCCTACCGTACACTTCAATTAGATACAATGTGCCTTAGTAATATGATGATGAGACTGACTAGAAGGTATGAAAGAAAGCATTATGATTAAGTAGAAATAAGAGAAGTATGTTAAACGTCGATTTGCATATGTAAATCTCAACATTTAACCAACATAACATCTGTGTATGTGTCATCCACATCGCTTATACCAGAAGTGTTGTGTAATTTAGTAGATTAGACCATAATAATAAAGATAATTCTATGGTAAAACGGTGTCCTAAATGAAATGATAAATCATGTCGAAAATACTTAACTCTTACTGACGAAAACACTGTCGACTTCATATATGAAGTGCCTACACCAGATTATGTAAACTGAATGAGAATAATCAATAGTAACTGATATTGCCATTTGTACAAATTTTCACCCATATTCAATTCAACTACAATATTTAATCACTTTTGTGCTTGCATCAGTCTATACATTTATTAGCACAATTCTGGGTGCGATATTGTACGCGGTTGACAATACTAAAATTACTTCTATACTAATTAGTAATGCAATGTATTTTGCAATTTATGATTTTTTACAACAACTAACAAAACATTCCATTAGGTAATTAGTAAAGTAAAACTAATATGATGCCAGATTATGCCTTTGATTTAAGTAGCCTTTGCTAAATAACTAGAGGTTGCTTAATTTTTACAATTACACGTATGTTATGAAGAAAATAACAATGACAATGTGATCAAAGCATTATTTCTCGTATTCATTTGAGGTCAAAAGAAATTTGTCGTTGCCAATATTAGATATCAGTACACTACAAATGTGTGTGTAATGTCTAAGGATAAAATTTAATTAGAAGATAGAAAGGAATTCTACTATTTCTATTGTAACTAATAACGATCAAGAATGAGACTCTGGTTAGGAAGAAGACGACGATTGTAATTTCAATACCATAATATGAAGTGAATTCTGATGTTGATGTTGATGATGATGATGATGATGATGATGGTGATGATGATAAACAGATGTTGACACTAAAGTGATGAAATGCGGCGGAGCAGGTCAATGAAATTTAGATAGATGTTTATTTGAAGTCGATTTTAATTTGTTTCTTTGTGCTGAAAAATAGAATTTACGTAAACTACACACTTCGGTCTCTTAGTGTTATTTCTGTATGAAATGAAATGAGTACGAGTCAACATTTGATACTTTTGTGACATCTGTGTGAACGTTTAAACCACACATTTGTAAAAATGAGACCACAGATGGAGTTTGATTATTTACTTATGACATTTGCTTAACATTGAGATCTATTGGGTCACACAGTAATAGTGGTTATATTTCTCCATCATTTAAAACTAACGTTAATTTGCAAATCACAAAACTACAATCAGACGTTAACCAGCGTTTCTATGTAGTCAATAATCACATTGGTTTATAGTGTAGACAAAAATAAATGGAGACCTTGATACTGCCACGGTATGGAATGAAAGGTCTACTGCAATCAAAATCTTATTTAAATTTAAATGGAACAACATTATACAGTTTGCATTAAACAGATGTGCATTCTAAATTTGTTACCTCAACAGATTGAATGAACTCTATACATGTCATCTAATGACAACACTGAGATGTTTAAATCTAGACTAACCGACAGTAAATATATATTTATTTATTTGTTGATATCAATAAATAATTGTAAGAAATATTTATATTCCTTTGTGTTTGAAATAATCATTTTGTTATTGATTATAGGTGACACTATATTATCCAACCTACAAACACATACACAAAATTACAGGGGTTTCATAGAACCACATTATGGAGAACCAAATCGACGACATCTGTATTAATTCGAAGTTTAGTAGGGTAATGAAAAAATGTAAGAAATTTGAGAGGAGCTGACGTAGGTTTAGGTCACCACCTGGTGGCTAAAATGAAACTAAAGCTAAAGAATCATTGGACAACCGGAGCAACAGCATTACAAATGTTCAATACAGCCCTTCTCTGGGATACTGACAAACTCAACGAATTTAAAATGACTCTCAACAATAAGTTCCAGCCATTTCATGATCTACTAGAAGGAGGTGAAACTAATATGGAGGACAACTAGAAAGAGATTAAAGAAACAATAACTTTAACATGTCAGGAGGTGTTGGGTCACTAGGAGTACAACCAGAAAGGATGAATTTCCGTTGGTACTGTAGATAAGATGGAAGAAAGGAGGAGCAACAAGACGGCAATTAATAACAGCCAGAAAAGTACAGAGAAAACCAAGGCACAGGCCGAATACAAAGACGTCAACAAGCAAGTGAAGAAGTGCATCAGGTCAGATGAACGGAAATATGTAAAGAACCTTGCAATGACGGCGGAAAAGGCTTCAAGTAAAGGAAATATAAAGCACCTATACGATGCAACAAAGAAGTTAGCTGAAAATTTCAGTCAGTCAGAAAGGCCAGTCAATAACAAGGATGGCAAACAAATCACTGAGATGCATGAACAACGAAACAGGCGGGTAGATTACTTCTGAGAACTCGTAAATATACCAGCCATACTGAACCTACCAGTCATCAAAGCAGCAGCTACAGATCTCACTGTAAACGCTGACTTACCAACAGTCGAAGTAATCAAAATGGTCATCCGACAAATTAAGAGTGGCGGGCCAGCAGGGCCAGACAACATACCACAGGAGGCACTGAAGTTGGATATGAAAGAAACTGTAATTGTACTCTACATTCTCATCAGGAACATTTTCGGAGTAAGAACAAGTGCCGTGAGACTGGAAAGAATGGTACCTCATCACAATACCATAGTAAGGAGATCTTAGCAATTGACAGAGTTTCAGAGGCATCATTCCACTTCCAGTACCAGCAAAAGTCCTCAACAGAGTGTTATTAAACCGAATAAAAGACCCAATCAACGCCCAACGTCGAGATCAAGAGGCCGGACTACGTAAAGACCGATTGTGTACTGACAGAATCGCGACTCTAGGGTTTATTGCTGGGCAAACAATTGGATGGAATTCATGTCTTTACATCAACTTTATTGACTACGAAAAAGGATTAGACAGAGTGGATAAAATAACATTATGGAGCCTTCCTCGACATTTTGGTGTACCCAAAAAGATAGTCAACATCCTACGGAATTCTTACGACGGACTGACTTGTAAAATCGTGCATGGAGGTCAGCTCATAGATTCATTCGAAGCGAAGACTGGTTTAAGACAATACTGCTTACTCTCGCCCTTCCCCTTTCTACCGGTGATTGATTGGATCACGAAGACTGCAACATCTTAAAACACTCTCGGAATACAGTGGACAATATCAACGCAACTAGATGACTTGGACTTTGCAGATGACCTAGTTCTTTTATCCCACACACCAACAAATGCAGGTGAAGACGGATAATTTAGCAGGAGTCTTGGCATAGGTAGGCTTCAACACACAAAAGGGGAAAAGCAAGATTCTTAGGTACAAAACAGCGAACACTAACCCACTTACATCTGACGGAGAAACTCTGGAAGATGTAGAAACCTTTGCATACAGTGGCAGCATCATCGATAAACAAGGAGGGTCTAATGCAGATATGAAGGCGCGGATTAGAAAGGTAAGAGAAAGGCAGCATTTCTTTAGATAAAAGACATCTGGAACTCAAACCAACTGTCAGACAACATTAAGGATATAATTTTCAGTACAAATGTAAAGACAATTAGTTTTATTGTATGGAGCTGAAGGTTGTATTGATAACTACAAAAAGCATCATCCAAAAGATACATGTATTTATAAACAGCTGTCTGCACAAAATACTTCAGATCCGTCGGTCGGATACCATCACCAATAACCTCAGTCGGTTACGGAAAACAAACCAATCTAATTCTAGCAGAGGAAGAAATTAAGAAAATACGCTGGAGGTGTATGTGACACATTAAAGAAATCATCAAACTGTGTCACAAGGCAATCACTAACATGAAATCCTGAAAGCCAAGTGGAAAGAGAAAAGCACAATAATACATTGCGTCGGGATTTGGAGACAAATATTAGGAAATGAACAGCACTCGGGAAGAGCTGGAGAGGCTAGCCCAGGTTAGAAATGGTTGGCGAATGCTGGTTGGTGGCCCACGTTGCACATGGAGTAACAGGCGATGATTGACTGATTGAATTACCCGAGAGAAATTGTGCAGCATGAAAATTGTGTAACCAGTATGGTGGTGACACATAATCTGTGATTACCATTAGATTAGGGTAAATATATGTCAATCAACAATCAATCAATGCCTGTTACTCCAAGTGGAGCATAGACCGCCCACCAGCATTCTCCAGCCAACTCTGTCCTGGGCTTTCCGTTCTAGCTCTTCCCAAGTGCTGTTCATTCTCTTCATGTCTGTTTCCAATTCCCGACGCAATGTGTTCTTGGGTCTTCCTCTGTTTCTGTGGCCTTTAGGATTCCAAGTCAGTGCTTGTCTTGCGACACAGTTTGATGGTTTCCTCAGTGTGTGTCCAATCCATCTCCAGCGTCTTTTCCTAATTTCTTCCTCAACTGGAAGTTGGTTAGTTCTCTGCCACAACAGGTTGTTGTTCATGGTATCTGGCCAACAGATCCGAAGAATCCTACGCAGACAGTTGTTTATAAATACTTGTATCTTCTGAAGGATACTTTCCGTAGTTCTCCAAGTTTCAGCTCCATACAACAGAACTGTCTTCACATTTGTGTTGAAAATTTTGACTTTTATATTGACTGACAGTTGGTTTGAGTTCCAGATGTTTTTCAGTTGTAGAAATGCTGCCCATGCCTTCCCTTACCAATCCGCGCCTTCACATCCGAATCAGACCCTCCTTGTTTGTCGATGATGCTGCCCAAATATGTAAAGGTTTCAACGTCTTCCAGAATTTCTCCGTCAAGTGTAATTGGGTTAGTGTTTGCTGTTTTGTATCGGAGGATCTTGCTTTTCCCTTTGTGTATGTTGAGGCCTACTGCTGCTGAGGCTGCTGCTATATTGTTGGTCTTCCTCTGCATTTGATGATGTGTGTAAGAAAGAAGAGCTAGGTCATCTGCAAAGCCCAAGTCATCTAGTTTCGTCGATGATGTCCATTGTATTCCGAGAGTGCCTTCACATGTTGCAGTCTTCATGATCCAGTCGATGACCAGTAGGAAGAGGAAGGGCAAGAGTAAGCAGCCTTGTCTGACACCGGTCTTCACTTCGAATGAATCTGTGAGCTGACCTCCATGCACAATTTTACAAGTCAGTCCGTCGTAAGAATTTCGTATGATGTTGACTATCTTCTCGGGTACGCCGTAATGTCGTGGAAGGCTACATAATATTCTCCTATCCACGCTGTCGAATGCTTTTTCATAGTTGATGAAGTTGATGTAAAGTGGTGAATTCCATTCAATTGATTGTTCAACAATGAACCGTAGAGTAGCGATTTGATCGGTACATGATCGATCTTTACGGAATCCGGCCTGTTGATCTCGGAGTTGGCCGTCGACTGGGTCCTTTAATCTGTTCAATAACACTCTGTTGAAGACCTTTCCTGGTACCGAAAGTAGAGTAATGCCTCTGTAGTTCTCACAATTGCTGAGATCGCCTTCGTTTGGTATCTTGATGAGGTTCCCTTCTTTCCAGTCTGTGGTACTTGTTCATCCTCCCAAATCTTCCTGAAGAGAATGTAAAGTATCTTTGAAGTTGCTTCTATATCTGTCTTCAGTGCCTCCGCTGGTATGTTGTCTGGTCCTGCTGACTTGCCACTCTTGATCTGTCTGATGGCCATTTTGATTTCTTCGACTGTTGGTGGGTCTGTGCTTATAGGGAGATCCGTGGCTGCTGCTTCGATGACTGGTGGGTTCAGTGGGGCTGGTCTATTCAAGAGTTCTTGGAAGTGCTCTACCTACCTGTTCCGTTGTTCGTGCACTTCAGTGATTGGTTTGCCAGCCTTGTACTTGATTGGCCGTTCTGTCTTGTTGAATTTCCCAGCTAACTTCTTCGTTGTATCGTATAAGAGCCTCATATTTCCTTCTCTTGCAGCTTTTTCCGCTGTCATTGCTAGGTCCCCAACAAATTTCTGTTTATTCGACCTGAAACTCCTCTTCACTTGCTTGTTGACTTCGGTGTATTCGGTCTGTGCCTTGGCTTTCTCTGCTCTTGTCCGACTGTTATTGATCGCTGTCTTTCTGTTCCTCTTTTCTTGGATCTTGTCCAGAGTACTAACAGAAATCCACTCTTTTTGGTGTTGTTTCTTGAGACCCAAAACCTCCTGACATGTTGAAGTTATTGTTCCCTTAATCTCTTTCCAGTTGTCTTCCATATTAGTTCCACCTTTTTCTAGTAGATCATGAAATGCCTGGAACTTGTTGCTGAGAATTAATTTGAATTCGTTGCGTTTGTTAGTATCCCGGAGAAGGGCTGTATTAAACTTGTGTAATACTGCTGCTCCAGTTGTCCAGTGCTTCCTCAGCTTCAGTTTCATTTTAGTTACCACCAGATGGCGATCTGAAGCTACGTCGGCTCCTCTTCTTGCTCTTACGTCTTCCATGGTCCTTCTAAACTTCTTATTGATGCAGATGTGGTCGACTTGGTTCTCCGTAATGTGGTCCGGTGAAACCCATGTAGTTTTGTGTATACTTTTGTGGGAGAAAATGGTGCCACCTATAATCATTTTGTTGAAGGCACATAAGTTCACAAACCTCTCACCGTTATCATTCCTTTCTCCCAGTCCATGTTGTCCGATGATGTCTTCATACCCGGTGTTATCCACTCCGACCTTGGCGTTGAAGTCGCCCATCAAAATGATCAGGTCCTTGGCTGAAAATATTTCAATGATTGACTGCAGCCTCGCATAGAACTGGTCTTTGTCGTCTTCGTGGCTGTCATTGGTGGGTGCGTAGCACTGGATGACATTCAATGCAATCCCTTCCTTCTTCGTCTTGAAGGATGCTGTGATGATCCTAGGTCCATGAGGTTCCCATCTTATAAGAGACTTCCATGCATCTTGGGGTAACACCAATGCTACTCCTTGTGTGTGGGGTGCGTTTTCTTCTTCGTGGCCGGAGTATAAAAGCACATTTCCCGAGGATAACCGTTGCTGTCCAGCTTGCACCCAATGAGTTTCGCTTATTCCAAATATCTTCAGGTTGTATCTTTTCATTTCTTCAGCTATTTGCATGGTCCTCCATGTTTCCCACAGCGTGCGGACATTCCACGTACCTATATAAATTGTTGCTCTGGTTGTCAGAAGAGACATCGGCCTCGTGGCTTCCGAAGAAACTCGGCTTTCACCATGAGGCGTCATAACATACCTTCCAACTCCCAGGGCAGAGTAAAAATGGTTATAAAAGTTTTACTGGTTAGCGTTTTTTTAGCAAGGTTGTTGTTTTACGGAATGGGGTTGCTAAGCCTATGACCAACCCTCCTCCTTTATCCGGGCTTGGGACCGGCAGCAACCCTATGGGCTACAGGCGGAGTTGTAAATATATGTACAACATGAAAATAAATTCGTTGACGATTGATCTCTTCACTGATTAATAATAATAATAATAGTCATTGTCTTTTCAAACCAATCTCCTCATTTTGTGTATGCGATTCGTTCCATTTACTCTTAGACATCTACTATTAATACTCGATTCCTTATCACAACATTTTCTTTATTCTCTTAAGGCATGTTGTGAAATTAGTCATTTTAATACTGACACCTGCTTGCCCCGTTAAACATTTATCCATGACTGTGTTCACTTTACCTTTTATCAATCATTTGCAATTATCGTCATGAATTCATTAGTACTTATTATACCTGTTATAATCTGGCACACTACCACTTCATTGGCATCGATAAATTTTACATCTATGCGCATTAGTGGATTGGCTTTATGAAAAAAATTTCTTTTGGTATCATTTATTGTTTTGACAATATGTATTGTTGTTAGTTTTTCGCATACAGTGAATGGTGTTTTATACATCTGTTCAAATGGTGTATGTATTGCAGGATACCGATGGATTTCGATAGCATTAATGATTTTTATCTTTGTGTTTGGGGAATTCATTCATCCATCAATATTCGTGTAATGTTCTTATTAGCACTTACTATTTCAAATGACCAATGATGCATCGGAGCAAGAACTCGGAAGTTGTGTTGTATTGTAACAACCGGAAATATAGTCACAAGCAGTCAGCAATCTTTCACAAGCGACCAGAAATCAACAGTCAAGAGAATAAAGAAACTGACCAGGAATACATAAACATGCATAACACAAAATGGTAAAAATGAAGCAACCAACGACAAGTAAGGAATATGAAGTCCAACGTAGCTTACTACACCAATACAATGTAACAAAGAAATGAGTAGACAAACACTCAGACACTCACACCTAGGGAGAATTACATGAAATTATTACACATAATAACACGTTTACTAAACATCAATAATAAAAGTACGCATAGATCATATAATTGTCTAGGTTCATTTGTGCTAATTATTCCAGATCACTAAGGTTTGATAATCAACTTGTTTATTTCAAGTCAAATAATTGCACCATGGTCCGTGTTGTTATTACACTAATAAGAAAATAGAATCACATGAATTTCTACGTAGATTTGTTGTCAAAGCTGTTTAATTCTAGCAGTCATTAAAAAACTTTATTTCATCTAATTTATACTGATTTTTTAAAGGTAATGTAAACACTTAACCGCAGTCGTTGAACTGTTGAGTAAATTATTCTGATAAAATGCTACTTTCATTGAGGAATCGACTTGTTGCTGTTCACATCTGATTAACAATGATCATTCTCCATGGAGAATGCTTCATAATGACACATTGCTATACGTAAATCACTGTATCAATAACAACATACTGAATTATAGGATGTTATTCTGAGGCTATAGTTTGCAAAAGAACACATCGACAAGGCAAGCAACGATCTAATGAGTAAGCAAATAAATCAAGTGGTTTAAATAGTAACTGAGTGTTGTCAAGGAAAATGAGATGTTGGTACTATTGAACGTTGTTTAGTCAAACTAACTTTTATTATAACCCGATACTGGTTCTTAAATTAACTAAGCGAATCGTTTGTGTTGCTACTGGGATTCGGAAACAACTAAATGTTTAACTTTACTTATCTTGTGTACAAATTACTGTACTGACTTAGAATTTGTGTGATAATATTGTCAGTGGTGAAATTATAAATTGTATCGTAACGGCACGCATTTTATTTTAAGTAGCTGACGAAGAATAATGCGGTTACCGTTAATTGTGTTTCAAAGTTGACTCTCGATCTAAAAAAAAGACTTATATAGTGATCGGAGGCTCCACTACTATTAATAATGAGAAATTAAGCTATAAAGACCAACAAAATTTTATAGCAAAACGAAGATCTTTGTGAAATGATAAATCAAGACAATAATACTTAACTTTTGACGACGAATACACTGTCGACTTCATATTAGAATTGCCTACATTACATTGTGAAACCCCCATGTGGATAATAAACAGCCTGTTCATACAGCCACTTTGTTATGTCTGACCACTAATGAAGAGTAAAAAAATCTCCAGAACTGTGTTTTAGGGGATTAATTCATTTATTTTGGTCGTGAGTCATGTAAACATTACATTTCTATTATTGTTACATTCGTGTTACCCTATCCATCTGTATATTTGCTGTTATTATATTGTCTCTTACTATGGACTACAGTTAATTAGTTGTATACAAGTTATCCGCATTCACTGCCACAATCTCTTCTGTTTCGTAGTAGTGTAAAATTCCTAAGTAGTTTGTTGTGTGGTCTGATTTTGTGTATATATAAAGGCATGATTGAAATACAATAGGACTGAATTGGGTTAGATTGGATTGTGTCTGTTTGGCTAATAAATTGCTTCATTTATTCCGAATTTAGGGACTGGTAGTCAAGGGGCACACATGTGCGTGTACTAATTAGCAATTATCAAGGTCACAGCGTACTTTTTAAATACACAGCATTGCTATACAAATCCCCACCTTTATTCAAGTTGACTACAACTTACAGTTACTTCTGTGTTTGCATCAGTTGATTCACTTCTCTGTATACTCCTAGATGTGGTTTTTGTTGTATCTGACGTATTGGTGGCCGATATTATTTATCCTGATAACACACAACGCTGTCTTACAGCTAGCACCCAGCCTTGCCTTAATTTATTATCCAGGCACATTGATCCGACTGCTTTATCAAGAAGCCAATCAGTCAATCACACGCATGTACTATTACATTTGTAATCAATTACCTACAAGATACGTCAGTTTTGTAAAAATTAATAATACTATTAATTCCTGTACACAGTTGACAATACGGTGAGTATTATAATCAGTGAGTTTGTGCTATAACATTTTCAAATGAAGCACCTCCAAAGTGGCGGTATACACCAACAACTACACAACTGATCATAATTAAAATCTTTTTGTCTCAAACCAACGTATGGTTACTTGTATGTTTGCATTTATGTGCAACACAGAACACGGCACACATGTGCATCTGTTCAAGTCGTCGAACTTTAACATTACGGCAAGATTAACACCAAATTGGTCAAAATACTGGTCACTTAAGTGGTAATTACAATAAGAATAAAAATGAATTGATATACAGAATATGTTCCAGAAAGAAAGAATTAGTTCATGGAAAGAAATATATTGAGCAAACTAAGGTTCACAATTTAGGCTAGGATACAGGGGGAATAGCTCTTCACAAATGTGACCGATTTCGTGCCATGTCGTTTAAAGATTTCAACCACTCGTTACGACATTTGCGCTCAACCCAACTAAGTAGTCTGTATCTACTGTCACGACTCAAACCAGTAGTCAGTAGCTTTATGGACTGATACCACATTTTGATTTTTCCAAACCTATCTTTCTCACATCATATCCCAATATGTCATTGTTCCAATATACCATATATGTGATTGTTAAACATATGATACATTGTACATATGAATATTATTATGAGGATTATATAGGTAAATGCATTTGTTGATTAAAAATATCTTGAGGAAATGCAAACTGTTGTTGAATTATTTAAGTGTCATTTCATCTTCCTCAGTATACACTTATTTCCGTAAATCTTATCATTCGTCGCATATCATAACTGTGAAAATGTACGTTTATTTTACTTCGTTTCTATATTCATTACTTCAATAGATTAAATGAACCCTACGTATTACACATCGGAGTGAAGGATATGAATTAGGTGATTAAATCATAATGGATTGAATTTCGCATAAAAATTACCAACCTATTTGTTTCAAATATAAGATTTATATTCAAGAATAAGTTCAGTACTTCAGACTTTACGCTAAGATTCATTTTTCTGTCGCTAAATTGCTAAACGTAACAACACTGGAACATGGCAGAATTTTATCCGAATAATTACAATGTCAGTTACACAAAACAAATCCAGGCTGTTTGCAACAAACTATGTGAAGCTACATAACAGAATGAAAACAAATTACTTAATATGATATAACAAATAGTTTTTAACTTACATATGAATGATACGTTTACTCAAACATCATTGGTTAAATCATTTGACGAATCAGTAGTACATATCAACAGTATATATAGCTAAATACCGAATACATTTAAGATTTGTCATTATGTGAATTAATCGACAAATGAGGTGAGTATCTTGCATAGTAAACGTATTTTTGCAATAAATCTCTTTATCCCTTTATTATAGAAGTTTAAATGATGTTCCCATCGTTGCCTTCTTAATCTATTTTACTTCCGTCCTGCTTATGGTATCGGACGCTGCTCAGACAGATTATGAAGCTATCACAAAAGATATCATTAAGAAAATAAATATTGAAACGACTGTATTCGATAATGAAACATATAGAAAAGTAAGAAATTGGATCAATTAAAAGAATATTAATAGTCTGACCATTACTACTACACACGTGAAGTGTGCATGAACAGTCAACCCCCCAAAATACTAAATACTTTCCTTCGCAATAAAAAATCCAATTTCGTAAGTCAGCTCCTCTTTGTTTTGATTATTCGACCAGGTGAATTTGAGCAAATTTGAGCATATTGAACAGTTTTACACGGTTAGTTTTTAAATTTTGTTCTTTTAAAGCTTAATTTTGATAGGCCAAAGTGTCTTTATTTCCGATTAAGTACTATGGTGGAGAGTATGCCATGGTTCGTGTGACCCAACAAGGTTAGAAATTTGTTTCATTTAAATATTGTTACATGCGTATAAATATCACCGTCAATTTATTGTGACATTCTGTATCCACATTCGTGTGGAAGAATTTTGTTCATATTTAATGAGTCATTTACACTGACAAATAGAATTGGAAGTAGTTATAATGTTCAGTAAGACCACTGTAAGACCATACTCTAAGTATATCAAGGGACAATTAAAACGTTGATTTCTGTATTTTAAAAACAGTCGGCATTATAATGATCACGCCGATTGCATTGGTTAGGACTCGAATAAGTAGTTAAACGGTAAAGTGTTTGTTGCGAAGTCAGAGAGTCCTGTGCCTGACTTCTAGCGTGGTCGTGGATGAGCATTACTGCCTATTCCTATATCAGGACAAAACAGCTGTTCAGCGCCAGCTCCTAGTGATCAACAGTTATCTAATTCCGATCGATTCGTAATAACAAATCAACATTCGACAATCAAGACAACACCCGGATACGACTGCCATATAGTTAAATGAATGACGAGATGCTATGCATCGCATAATTGGTTAATAAGGTATGAACTGTCAGCTCAAAACTGAGTTTTTCTCTTATTTAAGGGTAAAACTAAACTTTGCTGGCTTATTTGAGAGAGCCAACAAAAATCAATTAGTTGTTTTAGGGTCGTGCGCTTGGTCTGATTCACAGTGCTTACATTGGATTGGTTGATTGGAATTTTTCTGATGTTATTATTATTATTCTGCAAGCTATCGGATTAATTTGTACAGAATTGACTTGTGTTTATGGACCCAATATGGTTCAAGCGCCATCCACAGATACGTAAAATGTGGTCAGCTTTTATTGGAATGGTTGCTAACAAGAGAAATAAATATGAACAAGCAGCTTCTTTAATCACTCTAGATTGACATTTAAAAAAACTTGGATTTTTGTTGCATTGTGAATAATGCAGTTGCCTGTTTCACTGGTATCACTAGTTGTAATGGTAAGCAAATTAGAAGCAGTTTAGTTGTACCAGCACTGCAGAGACATATGATCAGAAATGACTGTATGTTTACATGTGTCGCTAGGAGGCGCCGGAAAAACTGTTAAAATGGATGAAACAGCCACTAGAAAAAGTAAAAGAGGTAGATGTCTGAAAACTGAATGAGTAAGTACTAATCATTTTAATCCCACTAGTAGTAGTACTTCGACGAAACTTAAATTTCACAATAAACATAATTCCATATTTCGTTTACTGTGATTTAAATTAACTAAGAATTCATATGACGATGACTGTATTGATTGCGTTGACGTTTCAATTGGACTGTGCTAAAGCTAGCAAAGAAGGTGACTTTGTGAACATGATGATTTTATTGTTTGTTTCGAAGATGAACTAATCTTCATTAGTTACTTACTAGTTATCGTAACGTTCATTCGACTAACTTTATATTATTGTCGGTAAATTATAGATTGTAGAAGTTATTTTATGCTGTGATTCAGGTATCATAAATCTGGGTGAAAAATCTTTAGGATCCATTTGGGCACTGACTGGCGATAGTGAACTGGCTAAAATGCAGATAGTCAATAATGGTAAGATTCTTAATTATATGCAAATTATCAGTAATATAATAATTATTCATTGTAAAATAATCAATGCTCATGTTTGATCATTGTACTTGTTAAGATCGCGACTAGCACGTGTTTTCAATTAATCATTATTTGGTAGCATATAATAAGAATAATATGTCAAAACAGTAGTAACAACTTCTATTAGAGGAGTGCTAAATCTTTGATAATGAAATAGAAACTTCACAAATAAAACGAAGATGTGGTATAGGTGACATACTGTCTTCAGTAATAAAGACATTCATTCTGGTATTTTGTATTAATCCTTGCAGTAGTTTTTCCAGTGTTGATGCAGCTTCTCTTTTACTGAGCTGATGCTTCCAGATCAGGCAGCACATTTCAGTTGTTGACCACTTGGTCAAAAGACGGATTTCAAACCTGGGTTCCTTGAATATCTTTAACGTGGCTTCTGAGATGAATTGTTCTAGAGGGAGCAAAAAGATATGACATATTAACACCTAAGTCATTGTTTAAGATACGGATTGCCAATATAAGGTTAACACCTGTTCTATGATAAAATAAGAGGAAAAGATTCAGGCGTTTCAGGCGCTTATCCTAAGGCAGGTTTGAATGGTCTGTCTCTAGCCTAATACCTACTAGTTAAATCCGCTCAAGTGTCTTGGCATCTTTAATTGGATAGGGACTTGTTGATTTGTTACAGTGTTCAGTTTGAGGTCTCAAGTACATGGAATGTAAAATCCGAAACATATCTTTGTCAAAACATTTTAATGCTATTTGGAGTGCTCAAATCTGAGTCAGCTCACACAGTTGGGTTATTGTGTATTGGTAGTGATGTGATCTTATCATTTCTCTTATTTTCCTAATTTCTTATTTCTCCTATTTTCGTCTCATAAGAAAACAACCGTTTAGAGCAAGTGAGGCTATCCTTTGCAAGCTGCTTTTTGTGTATTTTTCAGCTCTATTAATAGTTGTTTAACGAAAGTGTCTAATCTTACGAAACTCGTGTTAATATACAAATCCGAAAGAAATATTTTGTGTTGTAGTAGTTTTCGACCGTTTTTATCAATCCACGGAGTATGATGTGATAACTCATGTAAAACTGATTATAGTATGTTCATGTAATTAAACTATGATGACAGCGAATGTCGTTGGAGTTTGCATTAAAGCTCTATGAGGCTGTTTTCCTCATGTTCACGACGTCACTGTTTCTGTTTGCGTTTCACTCTTTGTGTGTATTCTGTCTAGTATAGTATTACGCCTTTTCTATGTAGGACGTCTTATGAATTCACATTTTACTTCTTTGTCCTTATCCTCAGCCATAAATTTATTACTTAAAGATTGCATTTTATGATTTGTAGTCGATTTTGATTTTGGCTAATGGCTCAATTTTGTTCCTTCTACATGCTTTTGTAGACTACAGGCGTAGTCGTTGAAGATGTATTCGGGGTTAAGTCTCACACATAGGTGTTGATTTGAGTGTCAACAGAGCCTAAAGAAAAGTTGTCATCGCATTTATCCCTGGCATTAACACCTTTTTGTTTTGCAAACGTGTTGCCTAATAATGTTTACAGGTGACATTGTGTTCGATAATAGGTGGTTTCAATCATGACAACAGTGGGAAAAGCCATACGTTTCCAGGCTTGCTACGCTGTTTGCATGCAACTTGTATTAAGTTGGGGCACAGATTGTGAAGCCTATCTCTGCAGTTATTTAATTGTATGCTAGTTTCCACCGAGTAACGACAGCCCGGGCGTTGGCAAGTATACGTATACGTTTTTGTAGCCATTGGTAAAAGATGAATGATAGTAGCCAAGAAATCTTTCGACACATTATTGCCGCAAATGCCACAATGACTTAATAATACACGATTTAGACACACAAAAGAAATGTCAACTAACACCAGGATAATTTGCTCCATATGCAACATGAAAAAGACAACAAAACCTTAGTAAGCAACATGTTACTATAATTAAACTGGGTTCAATTAACGTAAACACTCGTGGTTTAGATGCACTAAACGAATGAAATAACACTGATCATTTTGAAATTCGTGTTTGTATTCGGTAACTTTAGTAAAGTGATCTACTAGTCTATTTGAAAATGCACTCAGAATTTTTCATAACAGATCAATTTGATCAATTTCAGTAACTTCAACGACTTTAATACTGATCAACTGATTGGTTGCATTCTGTCAATCTGACCTAAGTAATGCATAAAAATTGGGTGAAACCAAAAAATGAAAATTGTCATTCATGTGTACCAAGTACACAGCACTGGGTGTTTGAATCGAATCAATAACAGATAACAGTTACCTATTCGTCAATAAAATCTATATTCATTACATTACAGTCAGTTTTGAATTTAATCATGTAATATTCGTTGTAAAGTTCATGAATGCACTTAACTAATCAGTCAAATCGTTTTTGCAATAAATGCTGCGTAATTCGTCCTGTTTTATGATTTTGTTAATTAGATAAAGAATTCGCAGTTAGATGGCCTAATCTGACAGTTGTTTCCGATAGAAAATAATATCAAGGTATGCAAACATCATACTGAGTTTTCTGTAGTAATCTCTAATACCTAGTTCAGGCGAATCGAGACTATCATATGACACTGTGTACCACTATTCCTGATGTTTCTATAAATTCGTTACTGTGTTCTGTAATTTATATATCTTCACCCCTCCTCCTATATATATATATATATATATATATATATATATATATTCCTGGTCGGCTTTCATATGGCCTGTATTACTGTATTATTTGATTACATTATTCTTGGCCCATGGATTTCTGAATGCTGACTGCCGACTACTTGTTATTCTTATTACTGGTGATTACAATACAAATTTACCACTACTACTACTACTTTTGAGTTCTCACTGTGTTACTACGTGACTGCGATTCATATTTCTAAGTACCAGTAAGAACATCATATTTGGCGTCGTGACCAGGATTCCGCGGTGCTCTAACTGATCTATGATTATACTGAAATTCAAATTTCATTCGCAAAGTGGTTAATTCGGATCAGGTGGTGTATATTACTTCTACAATTCCACTGGCATTCAGAATATATTCAATGGATTATTCTATTATTCAAATATTGTGATTGACGTTGTTGGGGTCATTCGAAATGGATCCATTATTGAGGAATTAATATTTCTTTATTGATACATTACTCTCGATCCAGAATCGTTCAGAATGAGTAGATTTTTCCTTTACATTAGATGTTACTGAATCACTTATTGAATTAATTTGATAATTCTAGGAATTCAATGCATCCTATTCAACATACAATAGCATGAAGAAGAAAACTAAATGTAAATTTTATTTTATTCGTTCGAAACGACCAGTTCTCTATATATTAGAATACAGATCATATCTCGTTCGATTAGTTCACCATTCATATTCAGAATCAAAAAGCAACTCTTGTTTGAATATTTCGCGCCTGGTATCATTTTTCAAAAATTGAGAATTCATGATATTGATGTTCATCGAGTTCGAAATTCTACTACTAATCAGTTTACGGTTTCAAATAAATTCTGGAAATTATTCTAATGTAATTTCTCACTCTGATGACGTTGCTGAAAAGATTGATTCACGTGATTTTTATTATCCAGTTCCTAATTCAGTCGAAAATTTCAGTGATATTTTTTATGAGTTGGGAGTAGATGGGTAGGAACGTGATGTCTGTTTATTAAACAATAATGCTAATTCTAATATTCTAAGTTCAGTCATTTCTGGTAAAGAAAATATTTCTTATACAGAAAGCCTAATTCTTATAACGAATATTGATTTAATCGGAGGAAGCATGCGATTTCCTAACGATAATATCAATCTATATTCGGATCATGATTCGGGTGTTGAAGTTCTAAATAATCATTATGAACTTGTACTAATCAATCCGAGTCACAATTAAGTGGTAGCATTTAGTCTGGTGACAAACATGTTAGGCTCCTAATGACAATATTGTGACGATAATTCACATATGATGGGAAGGTCTATAGCTATTTCTATGTTAAGTACAATTAAAAGCAGTACTAATGATTGAGAATTCATATCTGAATGGATATTTGGCACGTCTGAGAAGATAAGATCACACGAGACTCATTATTCGATTTCCACTATTACATGGTTCTATGTTGTTTGTGGATAAGTAAATAGTTAGTGTACATCGCCTGTTATGTCGACAAATATACACAACGATGGCTGCAAATGTCATTCACATACAGTGTGCACATCACTACCATACGCCGCCGGATGCATCAGGGTTAAAGATGTCAACATAATTCATATGCAAACATTACAGTTCTCTGAGTATAGATACCCATGAGAATTCGGTCATCCCACCATCTTGTTACCGACACATTCATGGTCTTGTGCAACTAACAGAATAACAATCGTTCTCATATCATTATAATTGTTACTATTAATGCTTGATATATGGTGATCGATCACCTTGTATCTAGCGTGTATGACTCGGTTTTGTTGGAAACAGGAGCTATCACAAACATTTCCACTAATACTCAGATCGCCTCAATAACTAGAAATATTTGCTTATTGAATTAGACAACAATTCATAAAGATCACTGATCATTTGAGCGGAATGTTTCAGCCAAATGCCCCAATGTAAATAATCTAATGCCTACATCCCATAATGTTGAAGTATAGTTAGGACATCCAGCTGGACATTCTGATGATGATAAGAAAGTTGATTTGGGAACCAAATATCATTAAATGCAGCCCCCAGTTTATATGTCCTCGATGTGTATCCATCAGTGTTGCTTTGTACATTTTGTAGTTGCAGTAGTATGTACGATAAGAAAGAATGGGAGAATATCTATCTACTATGAGAACGTAAGCCAACTATTCATTACCCAATACTTACATTGATTGTCACTTCCTACGCAAAAGTTAAGTAAATCTTCATCTAACATTTCTTACTTGATGATATTCATCGTAGATATTCACAATTTTGCTCACGATGACATAGGCATTCTTTATGTCAAATGAAACACTATGAAGTACACTGACATACTCAAACACGTTACCATTCAGATAACCTGACTATGATCCACTAGGATAAAAAGTTTGTCTGTATAACTTACTAACTGATAAATTTAGTTTTACAATCTTTCATTTTCTTGAAACACAATCATTGAATAAAATTCACTACTTTCTTATACACAAACTGACTCTTACATCTCGATGGGTCGTTGTACCCTAATCAGTCATGATTATTGTCCAACGTTTTACATTTCGTCCTGACAATATACTCATCACCACTTGAATAATACTGAATTGTAGACTCACATTTAGACATATATACTTTAATTCTGATCTATGATGAAGAGCAGATAGCTAACTGTGAAGTACTATTTGTTGACTCACTTCGTATTTAATTCGACACTAGTTAGGGTGTATATACAATTAAAATGTTGGTGGTGTAAAACTTCTGTTGCTTCCTAACACCGGAGAGCGTTATTCTGAACTTCAACACACTGAATATTCTCCTCATTCCAACTGTATTTTTAAGTGTTTACAGATTAGACTGAAACACTACCGATGCAATTTTAATTTGTATAGTCACGTTAAATAAATTATTATTATTTAATAAATCTTCCATCACGTTGACGGCAACTACGTTGATATCCATATAATAAATAACAGTCAGTAGAATCTCATATACTATCATGACTATTTTACTTTACTATTCATTTCCAGATTCCAAATGAAATTCACAATACGAGTCTCACATCATTTATCGAAGATAGAATTGATCTAGTCGTTGGTAAGTGATTATCTGTAGAATTTACGCTTTGGTTAATTGGTCATTCATCTCATAATTATGTGATGCATTAGGATACATTTGATGTGAACCTACTTGATTCCATTATTATCTGACATTAAACGTAATTGATTCTTAAACCACACAACAATTACGTAAGAGTTTTAGTTAGTCATTCAACTTCTAAGATTATGTACAAATTTGTAGTAGACTCGTTTTCACTTTTAACATTTCAACTATCAACAACAAATGATTACATTGTCAAGTGGATTATTACTTGCATAAATTGCGATATGATGGAACAATCGTCATCAGGATGTTGTTGATGAAGGAGATACTTTCCTCATTTTACCCGTCGACATCATAATGTGTAGTAGTTATATACTATTCAATGTAAAGTGTAGGACAGTGGACTATACATTCTACTGAAATTTGTTTAAACTGGTTAAAATGTGTAACCTACAGAACCACATTTCACAAAGTGGAGAGATCATCAGTTACACTGGAAGAACATTTAATTGCTTTTAATAGTTGGTAAGTGGCCAGCATTTCAGTGATAAAAGATTTTGGCGTTTATGTTTTTTTTCAGGTACAAGTCGTAAAAGTCAATTCATTTACAATACAATATTGGTACCATCTTCCATGATAAGATCTAAGACAACGGTTCATTTTAAGCCAACATCAAGTAAGTGACGTTTATCAAATTGCCTTGTTTCACATGCATTACGCTGAATTGATTTCTTTCATTAGAAAAGGCTTTTAGTGTATTTTTTTCTTGATAAACATACAGTTGATTAATAAAATGTGAACTCATGATTTAATAGGGATCAAATAACCAGAGTGATTGGAAGTGAGGAATTTCGTTCACCGAATATCAATATTTTTGGTAGACAGTTGAAAATGCACATCCTCTTAAGCTTTAAATATAGTGTCCTACTGGATAACAGAGATAAACTAAATGAATCAATTAGTCTTACACCTCCCTCTCTCTTCCACTACAAATTGATATCAACGTAGCTTTCATGGCACTCTTCGTTGAATATGATATATCAGATGAACTATGCTGAAAGATATATTTTTCCTCACATTCATAATTGATTCACAATAAACTGTAATAATACAACTTTATCCTTATCACATTCTCAAAGTCAACTCTGTTTGTTCACACATTACGATAAGTGTTGCATACTCTCACTCAACTTGCTATTAAACCTCTTCATGATAATCATCACTAAAATGTAGCCTAATGAGGTAATTGGGACTCCTGATGAATATTTCATATCACTTCCAATCATCAACTACAATGAGATTCATCAGGATTTCCAATCAACAAAATATATTTATAGAACACTCTCATGTAATTGGAATCACTTATGTCTGTCCGCTTTACTTAGTTTACAAGCTGTGAGACAGACATAACTTATTGTGGTTTTCCTAATTTCATAGAATATTGTGCCAGACAAACAACAGAAACATCATGCAAATTAGCAACTGCAATCAATATCAAGTGTTATTGGTGTCCAGAAATCGATAAATGTAGTAATGGTGCTGACGTAAATGCAAATGAATTTGAAAGGAATGGTTGTTTTCATCAAGTAAGCAGAGAATTATTATAACAATTACACATGATGCATTATGTAATAGATTGTAAGTTATGGAGAGTATATGGTGAAATTATCCAGAAGATAAAATGAAGATCCACGAGACAGTGATAAACGGTTTCGAGGGCGATGTAGCACATGTTGAATTGAAAGTCAAATGCTACATATTAATTTGCATCATACTGTATCATGAGGACACATCTTTATTTATATTATGATATGAAACTGCATACATGTTGGCTGATTCATACAACTCAGTAGTTTTATTCTAAGTCATCAGGGAAACAACTTACTTCAGTAATAATATGACTTATATTCCACAATCGTAGATCACTTCATCAATAATTGATAATCTAGGTAATTTTTCATACATTGATGGGCATGCTTTGTGAATATCATGGGATGTTCATGGTAATCTCTTTATTAGAGTAGAAATCCAGGTGTCATTTTGTAGACAGCAACTAAAATCAGTATAGTTGAGATGGAACCGGAATAAAATACGACAAATTGGTTTCATGAAGACAGACAATATGATATAGTTAGGGGAGTTTGTAGAGATAGTTAACTGTTTAATTCAATTTTGATAGCACGAATTGATGATATAGATTGATTTCCTTTTTTTAGAGACATTTGAAAATTGACTGTTTAGAAACAACAACTACTGTCAATGTATTCCATCAGATTATGAAGTCTCAATCTATCGGCTCTACTTTATATCTGGTTACCATAATATCAGCTGGATTACTGCTAATTGTAATTGTTATTTCACATGTTGCACGATTTTTCTTACAACGCAGAAATCTTTTGGTAAGTAATCTCAAAACATATAATGAATATTATCATGATATTTATCCCATAGTGTTAAATATGATCCGTTTAGTCGTTGATTACCTTCGATTTATTCGCAATTAAGTTATTAAACATTAGATTCAAACTCATCGGGTATCAGCTTATTAAACTGGTTATGATGGTATACCAAGATTATTCGTGCAACATGAATATCAACGAATGATAGCGTGTCAGGATTGTACACACCAAATGAATTCAGTCTACTTATAAATAAATGATGAACGACATGTTAACTCGATGATTAATAAAATTTCATAAGGATGATTTAATCGTATATTTAGTAGGCATTTAGTAGCCTTGCAGTCTGATAAATAAGGCATCTTTGATTCTCTACACGTTGTGGCATATACATACCTTATCATATACCGGTCTGAATTTGATGTGACATGGATTTAATTTGACTGTTCAATAAATGAGAAGTGCGATTTAGTAAATGTATTAATGAACCCGACTCTAATGATTGTTTGTTTGAATAGCAGTGACCAATACTAACAAAAGTCAACGATAAGTGGGAAATACAGTTAGTTGAGTAGTATAAATGCGATGTGCAACAAGTCGATTGCCAATTGATATGATTCTTCAAGTTAATAAAATGTGGATTAGATTGCAATGAATATAAAAATTTTACCTATGAAAAACGTAAAAGCTGGATTCTATAACGGTTTGAAGATATCCACATTCTACAGCATGTTGTTGAGTTATAGGAATTATGGCTTCCTCAACTGTCTTATTTTCCTTGACTTGTTTATGGTGACGACTAGATAGTGAAATATAATTTCTACTGTTAGGGTTTATGATAGTTACAATATTGTAGTAAATGCACAGTTTCAAACAAACGAATGTGATTATGAGATGTAGAGGAACTGTTTATTCAATCACCTTCCACTTCAAGATGATGAATCATGTTTCCAGTAGATCTGATTCATCAAGTAGAGAAATAAGGAATAATATGAAAATCAATAGATCGCTTGAAGTATTTTATTTAAATCAACAATCTCTCAAAGTATTTATGATGATCTTCAGATTTTTCAATGAATATTTGGCATTGCAATCAATTTCATTGTTTTATTTTAGTTTTTTTGTAATCGTTGAAGTGACAATCAATTTAGCATTATTATGCTATGTGTTTCCTTTTCTAGACTACCAATATTGAGCAACTTACAAGTTAACAATAGTGTTTCCTGGAGTGTTCCCATTTCAACTGACTTCTACAAATGAGTTCGATCGTGACATTAATTATCAATTTATTGGTTGTTGACAACATCTTCATCTGGTTTAATTAGTTTTTTTTTCTTTCCATTCCATATTAGATGCATATATGTTAGTTTCTCACTTCTCTACTAGGTGTAAATTATAAAAACAACTAGAAGGTTTTGGATTTATTGGTTGCTAAACATTTTTAGGCTTTTCACAACGGCGTGTGACTGACTGCATTCAGAAAATGTAGTTATTTTATTAAATGAAATTTCGCCTAAGAACAATTATACATTCAATAGCAACCAAGTGGTAGTGGTAGTTACTGATTACGAGTGTTCAACGTTATAATGTGATGTATTTAAATCTTCCTGTTGAATCGTCATGAACTGAAATTGACCAGCTTTTGTTGCCACATGTTCATCCTGAGTGAATTGCATCAATACAGCAATGATACACAGGTGTGATTTGAGTTGATTTGTTACAACCACGTGGGATCCAGAACGTGCGTTTCTTTCTATCTGGGATTTGTCATCTTGATGTACCTGCATCTAAGTGTTCATGTTGACACCAAAACTCAAACTGAGAATCCTCGTGGTGGATCAATGGCATTTAGCATGAAATGAACTAAGTTCAGTTTCTGGTGCAAACATCATCATTATGATGCAGACACGTATGGCCGGCGAGTCACAAGTAAGACGAAATCAGCTTCTTGAATTCCACTTGCTAGCCAAATTCCAACTCAGCCACTAGATATGTTATCGTGGAGATTATGTTGAGGTTATGTAAGCACATGATAGATAATCTGGTGTAAAAGAAACAAAATGGTAAGAAACTGAAAAATAACAAACTTATGAGGAGCCATGTGCAGACGAATTCACAGTATTAAAAGTGTTTACATGCAGCTTGAATAAAGAAATGACTATTAAGATTATGTAAGGATACAGAAGCGGAAAAGCTGTAAGTAATTAGGGGAATCTTAAGCGAGTTCTAATTTACTTCCTTTGGTGTAGCTTATCCATCAAAACATACGGTTATACAAAGAAGATGTAAGGAAAGTGTCTGAATAGCCCTCCACAACTCTTCCCATCCAAGGATGACAAACCACGTTTCGTTTACTTCATCGCTTCTCTATTTTGTTTATTCACCTACTTACTGGCTGAATATCTCTAGCTCCTTATTTAAAACACTACTCACGATGTCTAGAATTAAACATACATGTATTATCTGAGGTGATACAATTGATAAGTTATTCATTCAGATTGTACAGTATAAAACTGCATTAGGCGCACTGTTAAGAAATAAAAGATTGGCTTTCTTCAGATGCTAGAGAAATGATTGGTTTTTTGAAGGTTGCATTCAATGAGTATTTAAAGTTCATAATGATTCATAGTGATATTTAGCGGTAGAGTAGAGATTGTGAATATTTTATGCTCTTAACATGAATGTTCTGTCTAAGTGATTCAAATGCTTTCTTCGTCTAACTAACATCGACTAAACACAAACAACAGTAGATTCATATTATGGAACAGAATGAGAGATATGTAGAATATTTATCAGTGCATTTACTAACGAATATAGGTTCCTTGGCTAAATTGTTACAAGTACAAGTAAGTTGTTCAATGTATGTATAAATGTAACTATACATCAAGTTGTACAGAAATATATTAATTAGTTTGGTAGGTTATTTGTGTTATGACGTGAGAAAAGAAAGACAGGAGAATGATTTTGGTTGGTAGACGTGAACGCCAATGATAATGTGCGCGATTGACCTTACCCCACTCACCCCCAGGCCGACAATAGAACAACCAGAACCGAGAACTGAGAACCGAGATTGTAGTATATTTTAATCATGCCTTTATATACACATAGAATCAGACCACACAGTGAACCAATCAAGTCTAACATTTATACAGAACAAAGGGAAGAGTGGCAGTGAATGTTGCAAGTTCTACACAATTAAGTAAGCCTAGTTCATAGTAAATAAACAATATACTAAGAGAAAATATACAAAACAAGATAATCGGGCAAGGGGAACGTAATAGTCTTAGAAATGAAATGTTAACACTGTTCACAGTTATAATAATTGAAATAATGTTCTAAAGCAAAGTTCCCGAAGATAGCCGAACTTCAATAGGTGCCCGGCATATCGGTTTGCTCAACAAATTAACATATCAGACTATTTAAAACTAATATAATTTACGCTTGAGATAGAAAACAATGTTTAAAATATCTTGTTACAATGAAATTACCAACTTATTTGTATTAATCTTATACTACTGAATTACTTATTTCAACATGATACCATTTTATATGACAACCATTATTTATAAATGCTGATGACGAATTGTGTACGTAACTGCTTCATTAAAGTCTAGAGTGTACTGGCATGTGTCACACTAAAAGTCTGACAACTTTATAGATATGTTGTCTTCAAAGTGTAGTTCTTTACTTTACATTCTACTTAACTAAACCAAAATGTATTGCAAAATGATGTCAATTATGGTTATTTATTGTTAATTAACAATATGATTTACGTTATTTGATACTAACTATCAAGTGTTTAATCAAAATAATTGTTCTACATTACTACTGTCTTTGTCTTGTATTACCTGTAGACTGGTATAGATTACGTAATTTCACTGTGAATATATTTCTTGTTATTGAAAATTTAAGGAACTGGTTGCCTACGAATAGTTATTTATGGCTGAATATAGACTGGATATAAACTTATTGGTTACAGAGATGTAGCAAATCACTTCATTTCAGATGCGAAACACTTCAACAAAGTAGTTAAAATTATGCTGAGTTATATTAACGTAGAAATATTTTTAGTGTAGTAAATGTATTGTTTGCTTGTTTACAAACAGTATCTAAGTTACACTGAAAAGATATATGAATCAATTAATGCTTGTTATAGAATATGTTTAAACTTATAGATAATCTTTCAAGCAATTTCTGCAAAACTATTTACTCAGAGTCTAGGCTTAACTACAGTCAAAACAAGAAGAACTTGGCATTAATCTATATCGGTTTCTTCAAACGTAAATTAACACAACTAATACAACAGCATAATCTATAGAATCAATCAGAAATGGAATAGAAAACAATGTTTAAAATATCTTGTTACAATGAAATTACCAACTTATTTGTATTAATCTTATACTACTGAATTACTTATTTCAACATGATACCATTTTATATGACAACCATTATTTATAAATGCTGATGACGAATTGTGTACGTAACTGCTTCATTAAAGTCTAGAGTGTACTGGCATGTGTCACACTAAAAGTCTGACAACTTTATAGATATGTTGTCTTCAAAGTGTAGTTCTTTACTTTACATTCTACTTAACTAAACCAAAATGTATTGCAAAATGATGTCAATTATGGTTATTTATTGTTAATTAACAATATGATTTACGTTATTTGATACTAACTATCAAGTGTTTAATCAAAATAATTGTTCTACATTACTACTGTCTTTGTCTTGTATTACCTGTAGACTGGTATAGATTACGTAATTTCACTGTGAATATATTTCTTGTTATTGAAAATTTAAGGAACTGGTTGCCTACGAATAGTTATTTATGGCTGAATATAGACTGGATATAAACTTATTGGTTACAGAGATGTAGCAAATCACTTCATTTCAGATGCGAAACACTTCAACAAAGTAGTTAAAATTATGCTGAGTTATATTAACGTAGAAATATTTTTAGTGTAGTAAATGTATTGTTTGCTTGTTTACAAACAGTATCTAAGTTACACTGAAAAGATATATGAATCAATTAATGCTTGTTATAGAATATGTTTAAACTTATAGATAATCTTTCAAGCAATTTCTGCAAAACTATTTACTCAGAGTCTAGGCTTAACTACAGTCAAAACAAGAAGAACTTGGCATTAATCTATATCGGTTTCTTCAAACGTAAATTAACACAACTAATACAACAGCATAATCTATAGAATCAATCAGAAATGGAATAGAAAAACACATATCAAGCAGTGTCATAAGAAATGCGTCAAAATTACTTACTTACTTGTGCCCGTTACTCCTCACTGAGGAGCATAGGTCGCTCACCAGGGTTCTCCATTTAACTCTGTCCTGAGCAATCCTTTCCAATTGTTTCCAGTTGCTGTTTATCCTTTTAATGTCTGCTTCCAATTCTCGACGCAATGTGTTATTTGCCTTTCCTCTTTTCCATTTCCCAACAGGATACCATGTTAATGCTTGTCTCGTGATGCAGTCTGATGGTTTGCGTAATGTATGTCCTATCCATTTCCAACGTCTTTTCCTAATTTCCTCTTCAAATACTGGAAGTTGGTTTGTCCTCTCCCATAGTAAGCTGTTACTGATGGTTTCCGGTCAATGGACATTCAGTATCTTGTGTAGGCAGTTGTTTATAAATACTTGTACCCGTCTGATGATGTTTGCAGTAATTCCCCAAGTTTCAGCTCCATACAGCAGGACTGCCTTCACGTTCGAACTGAAGAGTCTGACTTTGAGGTTAGTTGATATTTGTTTTGAGTTTCAGATGTTTTTCAACTGTGGGAATGCTGCCCTTGCCTTGCCAATCCTTGCCTTTACGTCTGCATCGGACACTACTTGTTCATCGATGATGTTCCCCAGATATGTGAAAGTATTCACTTCTTCCAGAGTTTCGCCATCAAGTTGAATTGGGTTGGTGCTCTGTGTGTTGTATTTGAGAATCTTGCTCTTACCCTTATGTATGTTCAAGCCTACCGATGCTGAAGTTGCTGCTACACTGATTGTCTTTGCTTGTATTTGTTGGTGTGTATGTGTTAAAAGAGCTAGATCATCTGCGATGTCCAAATCATCGAGTTGCATCCTACTTGTCCATTGAATCCCGTACATTCCCTCAGATGTGGAGGTCTTCATGATCCAGTCAACCACTAAGAGGAAGAAAAAAGGTGAGAGCAAACAACCTTGTCTGACTCCGGTGCTCACTGGGAATGCATTTGTCAGTTGTCCTCCATGCACAATTTCGCACTGTTCCGTCGTAAGAGTTTCGCCTGTAGCCCTCCTAGGGTTACTGCCGGTCCCAAGCCCGGGTAAAAAAGGAGGGTTGGGCATGGGGCTAGCACCCCCATCCCGTAAAAACCCAAACTTGCTAAAAAAAACGCAAACCAGATTAAACAAATGCGTCAAAATAAAAGATTTTAATTATTTGTCATGTCTACATTTCTATGATTAGTTATTAAACCGAAATAGTTTATGCAATCAGATTAAGTCCAAGTAACAGTAGTCTAAGTGAATGCTATCGATCGGATTAATTATAAGCATAAATAATACTTGTTATCCTTTGTAGAACATGGGCAGCTGATTAGTATTCTCTAATCAATTCTTTTCTAGGAATTCGTTTGTAGTTCATCTCAAAGTGCTATAAAGAATGACTGTTGATCAAAAACAATGTAAACTAAAATACATCCATTATGAAATTGAATATTAACAAGAAAAAAAAAAAAGAAGAAACATATTTTTAATCACTAAAATATTGATCAACTACATTTTTCAAAGTTATTTCTATGCAAAAATTTATTATCGACTTATGAACTCAAGGAAAAAACGATACACTAATTAGTTTTAAATTAGTGAAAAAAGGAATGAATTAGAATTTCGATTTATCAAAGACAGATTATTGTATAGTGAATTTATCATTAGGCATAGTTTTTTTATCATATGAAAATCAAATTAATAAAATACTATTCAGTATTGACGAAGTCACGATAAGGAAATTGTCTGACCTTTAATTAAGAGATGATTATGCTGTTAGTAAAATAAAACAAACTATACCAATCTTCACAAATTATCTCAATTCATTTATAATAATCAGCTCACTGGTAATTAATTTCAAGATGGTCCTATAGCTTTAAAAAGAATTGATGACTTGGGGAGTTCAGACTTATCAGGAGTGAGACAGTTATCACTATTAACAATAAATGGTCGTAGTGATATATGCAACAAATTGATGGTTTTTGCTAAATAGAAGCCTTTGAGCAGTCTCATACAAAAACAAAACAACTATCCAGTGTCCCATGATTCTCATTAGTAACCTACCAATAAGTCATGATTAAGTTTTAATAGTTATATGTGCCAAATCGATCATACTTTGTCGGATGTGATCATTTATGCCACAATTAAGAAATTTCTAAAGGCTTCAGCGTACTACTGTGATTCATCTATGGTTTAACGCAGGCCTATGTTTAATCCAGTACCGACATTGATTATTATTCTCAAAGCCCAAGTTGGAATTATAACATATCGTCACATAACGATTAATGACTTCACAAATGCTGATAAAATTACACAACGTCTCAAATAATACAGTCAATATAAATGGATGTCTACTTCAGTATATTATTAACTCCCAGTGTAACATGAAAAATTTTTAAGCTTCAGGAACATCCTGAAGCTAGTCAATAGTGATCTAATTATTGTAATTGAATTGAGATGGTTTGGGGAGTTTGGTATTAAGTTAAGTTAATTGAATTTTGTCACACATTGATGTTGGCAGGTTATCATTGAAAACAAAAAGCACTGGACAGATGCTTCGTTGTAGTATAAGACTTTTTATTTGTGCGCACCCTAGATTCAATTATAATAATCAGTTTATTAGTGGCTAACTTTAGGATGATCCTGAATCTCTAGTGACAAGTGAAATCTAGGAGGCGTGCATTGTCTTATTTGAAATTCGTAAGCTGGAAGATCCTGCATCTCAATTTTGTTGTTCACACGGGAAGTGGAACACAATTCGCTTCATATCAAATGCCACTACGTCCACCACTAGGCTGCGGAGTCCCAACAGCGACACTTATACAACATGCATGTATATCTAATTAGATTCTTCCCGTTAACGGTAATCAAATCAAACGATAAAAGCAGAAGTGCTGAATGTTCACTGAATTCAATATGAAGGTTTGCAATTAACCTCTACAGCTTAATGAACGATTCCAACTGAGTTTTAAGACAAATGTTGTCTACGATATTCAGTTAAACAAATCAGGTGAAAATAAAACTTTTAGAAGTAATTGTATCATGCGTTTGTGAACTTGTTGTTATCCTTGTAGTTCAGTTAAAAAAAGAGGAAAGTAAACGAAGAGTGGATTGAATTGTATCATATAACTGGAAGAAGGAAGAATAAAAATTCGAGTACAATAACATCGATTCAAAACAAAGATATTTGAATAAAGAATATTCTTGGCATCTCAGAATACTTACTAGCACAAGGCCAAATATCTAAATCACAACATGGATTTACAAAGATTCGATTGCGTTAAACCTGTCACTTTGACTTCTTTAATCACATTACATCTTGCCGTGACTTACGCAAAATAGTCTTAGTTCTATACTTCGATATATCTAAGGATTTTAATAAAGTATCACACAACATACTCTGTGAGAAATTATACTCCATAGGGATTCGAAACCCTTTGCTGATCTGGCTTAAATCATTCTTAACTAGTCGATTTCAGATAACAAAAGTAAACTCAGCACAATCATCTCCTAAGAGAGTAACCAGTGGGGTAATACAGCGAAGCGTACTAGAGCCTTTCTTGTTTACAACATATATCAACAGTATCAGTAGCTGATTTAACACTGGGAAAACCTTTTTGTACGCAGATGACTTGAAAGTTTTCTACTCATGCGACATAAATGAGCTGCATGACACTGTTAAGATCGTACAGCAAGAGCTGGACGAAGTCACTGCCACGTGTAAAGAACACCAACTTCACTTTAACACTAAGAAATGTGGCTGGATCAGCATTGAGTGTCGCAACCTCAACCTATTATAAACTTAGTTATGGAATTAAGCATGAAGAGAAGGCTCTGTGTACATTCCTACGATATTGTAAACTTATAACTAGCAAATGAATCGGTCTAATGGATCTTGGGTCTGCCATAGCGAGAAAAGAGGTCAAGCGTATTTCTTGTGTAAGCACAGTTCTGGTCACTTAATTCGTATGGCTATCGCTTTGACAACTTTGACGAGTTTCACTCTAACTAGTCTTCACTAATAACAATTTACACGATATATTATTATAAATGATTGATTATTACTCGCAACATGACCTGTTTGAATTAGGAGAGACTGTTGATGTTTTTGAAAATACCCCTGATTAAGGTGCGCGTGAGCACGGGGGATTAAGTTACCTGAGCATCTGTCATTGTAATTTTGCTCCACTGGAACAGTAGAATAAGGAGAGTGATGAGTGAGCCTAGACAGAAGCTGTTACAGGTAGGTCCAGTTGAGATAATGGGACTGTTGCGATAAACTTAAGAATTATATACTATGTGAATTGTTCTTATTAAACTCTCTTTAACTTAACTAACTTATTCGTAATGTTCAGTTTTGTGTTTGATCTGATTATCTTGGCTTCTTCCATTTGGTGTCACTGCTTTTGACTGTTTAATTATTTGTTCCAGACTGGGTGCCTATAATATTAAAGGTTTGTAAAGATACATTTATAATTTGTCGCCCAGAACAATACTTGCTTGACGGGTTAATAAATACATTATTTGAACCTCATTTTGTTTGGTTTGGTTCGAATTGAACCTTTTCTGGAAACCTGTTTATTTGCAACTTCAGCACCCGACGTCAGAACGTTTGGTTTGTCTTAACAGTCCTTCAATAAGGTTCCCGTTGTACTTGGCTTAGTGTTCAACGTTCGCAAATTGTTAAGTGCCGTTCTAGTTTCGTTTAGTTTTGCGACGTGTTCGTAATTCTTTCATATTTGGCTAAAGTAAAGCATACTTTGGCTTACGACCTTATGGAGTCAAGATATTCAATGGAGACGCAAAGCAAGAAGAGGATGCCAATTGTTACACAAAGTGGTGATAATAACACTAGTTGTGGCGTGCCTGATTAAAAAAATGACGATAAAATTCATAATGTTAGTGCTAATGGTTCTAGCAATTTTAGTGTTGCTTAGCCTAAGTTGGATAAAGCTTTAATTAAGAAGAGACAGATAGGAAGAGGACTAGATTTAGAAAACAGACTTAAGTTATTTGAGGTGAAGGACGTAAACTAAATTCAAAGACTGTTTGGAGCCTAACGCTTACAAAGGGCGTTCAGTTAGAAAGCCAGATCACGTCGATAATAATAATCTATTTCCTGAATATCAGGAGTAAGCCATTTTTACAGGCAAGATCAGCAATAACGCATCAAATAGTAGAAAGTCTTTAACTGTTATGCAAACTTACTATGAGGCACAGAGATAGTGGGATAATAAACGTCTTAAATTGGCATGTATTTAGCGTATATTACAAACATGGCCTCGGGACGACCTTGTGTTTCAGGAGAATGACAGGAAGGAATCATGTCACCAATACAAGGAGTTACATTTCGACGGAAATTGTAGATGTTCAACTTTTCGCGTAATATAAAGCAATCTCGATGTATTTAAAGAAATGAAGGAAGGCAAACAGCAGAACGGAGCAACAGCATTATGTCGGTTATACTTTTCTAATTATTTAAATAATCAGAAGAGTATAACCGTTCGAATTGTTAAATACTTCGATATTAAAGCTCATTTAGTAAGGATTAATTTGTTATCCTTGATAGGTTGGCTATTACGGAGGTGTACAATAGTAGCTTTCAGACCGGGTCACTGTGAAAGGCAAGGTTTCATAAGGTTAATGACACACATGCTTGATATATGAGCCGTGTACTCGTATGCTAGATATGAGGTGGTCCGTGACTTATCATGTCTGGATTTCCATATAGTTCAGGAAAGAGTTTCTAGGTCTCATTGTTATTAAAAATCAAGCTTATCATGCATTTAAATTTTGGTAAATTATCGCAGGAGCGGATAGAAAGTGGCAACCTATTCCATAGTAAACTGCATAGTGTTATAAAAAAGTTCTTTTGTGATTTGTGTTTTTACATTTTTCGGTATATAGTGTTCGAGCCAGATTCCTCAGCTTATATTTGGGAGAAGTCTTTCAGAAGGGAGAAGGGTTGAGAACGTTAGACCGTGAATTATTTTATGAAAAAAAATTAGGTTAGTTTTTAGACGGTGTCTCCATAGGGGTTCTAGAGAAGGTAACCTGCATCTTTCTATATAAGTTATGTTACCGTTGTACTCCAGTAATCGACGGGTGAGAGTTCTCTGGAGATTTTCATTCCGTATGGTATCTTTGTAGTTCATACTGGAGAAGACAAGCGAGTAGTATTTATGGTAGAACGTAGAATGTAAGTGACTAGTAAATTAGTAATCGTTTGTTGTAGAACCATATCAGATAATGAAATATTTGTTTTAATATATAAATATTTCGATAGCTCGAAACGGTCTTTTGACTTTGTCGATTTTCGGTGCGTTGTTCCAGCGAAATCCAGTGCAATATCAAGTACCTGATAATTGGAGATTCATAAACTCGTCAGATTAGCAAAATTTATTGTCCTATGAATTTGTTGATCTTGTATATATAGCAAAATTGCTCATGATGTAAAATATAATATAATACTGTCATTTTCATTAAATAGCAATGAATCGCTGTGTTGTTCCCGTGAGATAACAGCCTGGTTTGAATTATCCAACCTAGACAGCATATATTAGATTGATTCTAGAGAATGTAAATTGTCACATTTGCTGTTCTTTAGTACCAAAATCCTGACTAAGGTTTGTAGCTATGGGATTGCTATTTTATGCCAAAACGACAGTCTTGTCTTAGTTTAAATCAAAAATGCACATGTCACCATTCATATGTGATCTTTGAGTTCACGGATTATAACATTTTGTTGGAATATTTGATCAGGTCATAAAACAGGGTCACTGTACTCCGAATTTTACCAAATCGAGCCAACAGAAACTGAAAAATCAAACGTTTTCTCCTCACATGGCAGGAATATATTTTAAATTAACTCTAGAACAATTGCTCAACTTTAATTTGGACTGCAAGCATTTGAGACCATCTAATAATTGTCTACTATGGTAATGAGTAGTAGCTAAATTTTAATTTGGCTTGCATTGTATTGATCATATTTCTTCTGCATGTAGTTTCCGTATTGTAAGAAAAACTAGTCCTGGAAACGAGCCACATTAGAATCCGTCAAGGTAGTCAGGGTCCTTGGAAAATGGACAAGCACAGTAGACTAAAGTGAATAACTGTGTAGGCATAAATGAAATCATTTGGTCAACAGTGAATGAATATTTGACAATTTATTGACAGCATGAACATGACGTAAGTGATTAAGTGCTGATAGCATTTCAATCACTCATGGAGTATAAGAAACCCGTTCTTCTATTCCAAGGCTATTATGTTTATACTACAAAGGTGAGTCCTCCTAAAACCGTTCTACAAAACTGCAGCACTGTTTATCTTCTAATGGACAATCTCAACGACTGAAAAAGTACATTTACCAGAATCAACATTTGTTAACGGTCAGAGAGGTGTCAATTAATTCTTACTAGATCAGAGCAACCACCTGAGTTGGGAGAGCAAGAATGTATATTGAATGCCTCCACAAATGTCCCTTCATTTTCTGAATATGAAAAACAACTACATCAGTGTAACGGGATGCTTCCTCTTGAAGCAACGCATACTCAGTCACGAGATTCTTGTTACAGTCTGGGCATGGGGCTCTTTCAAGTTTAATAATATAAAAATTAGAGATGATTTTAAACTGTTCAGCTGTATACTGAACGATTATTTTGATATTACCTGTCGTTTTGCATTTTTTTATATGCAACTGATGATCTAGAATATTCCCATCAAGTTGGGAAATAATAATAATAATTTATTTCCTGAATATCAGGAGCAAGCCATTTTTACAGGCAAGATCAACAATATCATATCAGATAGTTAAAATGGCTTAACTGTTATGCAGACTAATTATACAATGATGTACAAATATGTTGGAATGATAAATTTTGTTTTAAACTGGCATTTATCTAGCGTCCATTACAAACATGGCCTCGGGGCGACCTTGTGATGCGGGAGAATAACAGGATGGGTTCTTGCCACCAATACGAGGAGTTACATTTTGACAGAAAATGTAGACGTCCAACCTTTTACGTAACATAAACCAATCTCCAAGTTCTGAAAGGAAAGAAGGAGGACAAACAGCAGAACGGAGCAACAGTATCATGACAGCTATACTTTTCTGAAATGCGCTTAATAATCTTTTAGCTTCATTGACTCTTTCGATGCTTAACTTTGTACACGTTCTAATATAGTAGTATCCTTCCCAGCTTAGTGCAACATGATATATGAGTTGTTTTAAACTAAGGTCTTATGTGTGCAGTGAAAATGGACAAAAAGTTCAACAGTCAAACTACCCGAAGTTTCAGGCGCAAACTCCAAACGGGAATAGGTTGTAACGGTAAATAATACCCAAAATAAATAGTTACATAGGTCCTCGACATTGATGCTGACCATGTTTGTTTTAGCGGACACTACTAGTTGAAGGCGCTCGGTTACGCATCATAACAAGATCACGTTACGCCGTATTGTGGAAAGCATCTTTCTCCCTAGTTTGCCAGCCTAGACGTTGCTATCCCATTGCCCCTCTATATTCACAGTCAAATGTAACTTCCTTTCCATCCTTTATTGCCTTCAGATTTATTCTTATTCGTTAGAGTGGGTTCAAACGTTAGAAGTTGCCCTGGTAATACCGCAAACGTAACTTGGTTATATGTCTGGTGCACTTCAAGGTTATACTGGATGCGGAGTTCTAACAAAGTGTTCCCCTAAAGAGTATCGCAGAGCTAGGCTTATGTCCTTTTCTACGGTAGAGAGGAGTAATATTAGATCCCCCAAGTTCGTATGTGGGAAGTGTATCCTTACTGTTCACTGCTAGCATTTGCAACTGCTATGATAGACAGGAAGATGCTGTATGCACATCCAGGAATCTTATCCTAGTTTTCCTGAAGAATCATGATATCTGTGAGACCTCAAACAACCCATCGGAAGCTGGTAATCTTGAATTCGTAAGGATAAATCACCTATAGGAGAGCCCAGTTTGTGTTGATGCACCAATGATTCATCTTACACTGTGGAGTAACAATTTGGTGCATGATCATTGTGATCGAGAGGCTTGGTGACCAGTTGTAAAGTGCTAAAGCAGCCCATCTTCCTACTATGTCCCCCATTCCTGTAGATGTAACCCTACTTTCGCCAAAACTCATCCTCTTCAAAAAGGCGTGAAATTTGGAATACAGGGACTGTTGCAGGAATGTTTTTATTTTCAATGGCTGATGAATATTTTCATTAACCTTGCTACTGTGGAGAGCAGCAGCCACAGAATATAAACGTGTAACTTAAGTAATAATAAAAGGAGTTTATTTGGTACTTAGTAAAAGCCATGGCTTGTACTATTTTAGCAGTTTTAAATAACAACTTTAATCAAGTGTTACACTCATGACAGATGGCGGTTGGTTTGAAACCGCTTGAAAATTTAATCGGTAATCGTTATTAGGTGATTATGGGCGTTTTATTTCCACGAAATCCCAAAAAAATAAGTTGTTGTACTATAAAAGCAGTAGTGTTTTCCGCTCGTAGACGAAGTTCATTTCATCATAACGAATAATGTTATATGACTAAATATTGGCAACGTCAAAGAGAATTGTTAATTCGAAACTAAACATTGAATTCCATGTGATACACTTAAGTCATAAAAGTCTGATTGCAGCTTGCGACAAAATACAAAGTGCTTCATACGTCTTTATCTCATTATTCCAATTCTAGTTGAGTTATTTGCAGCATTTTTAATTCGAAAAATCGTTAGGTTACTAAAAGTTTCAACTGTAAGTGTTAGCCCAGCTAAATTTGACACATAAGTATTGTGGTTGAAATAAATGGACGGCCAGCTTTGTGGAGAGTTGATGACTAGTGTTTACTTAATTGAAAGTCCTTTCCAGTTGCAAATCAAAATGCAATTGATCTCAATTACCATATTTCTGTTCTTAAAAAAAACGAAAACACCGTGATTAAGTGATCGTATACGACTGAATCTGATGGAGTTACTATTAAGCCTCTCCATTGATGTGTATTTACCCACCATATTATTGAGTCAGAAAAAGATAAGTTTAGTCTTAATGAAATAGTACGTTATACCGTCTTTGCAAATAAATGGCGATAAAAGCTTTTGATATGCAGTTAAGAGAGCGTCTTGTGTAGTTGATAGAGTACCGAAATATAGCGTAGATGCTTTTCTGTGACCTATCAATTAGTAATGCATACTAAAGGTTGTTTTTGGTCTGACGTAACGAGCATGCATATACGAAGTTTAAATTAACACACAACTACGTTGAGTGCTTTTGCAATGCAAAAGTGTAGCTAAATATTGACATTCAAATGCAGTATTGAATAACAACTTTTGAAGATATACTGTCTTACAATATTTAAACGATTTTATCATTATGATATCAGTATCAAGTTTATTTGGGGGCTAACCGGATTCTTGTTAGATATCCGGACCCCACAACTTGCACAATATCAAGAATTTGCTAAAACACTATGAACGTATCGTTTTTACTACGATATGGTATGATATTCTTAGACTGACTTTAGGAGTCGAGTCGACCAATAATTATTGACCAAAAAAATTGTACCACACGATTATTATTTGAAAATGAACCTACATCTATGCAATCCAGAATTTTACTTCCTCTTTTATTTAGATTCGGACAAAAGCTTGAGTTACTTGTATTAGTCCTGGTAATGAGTCTCTTAGTTGGTTCGACGTTTTTGAATGTGTCAACAGATTGGGCTGCAACTACGTATTGAGCAAGAAAGTTCCACTCGTTGAATGTTATTTCAGAAGTTTTGGGCTTATGGACATTTTTAGAATAACGTAATAAACTTACTGCCCGTGTATCATCATAGAGCTTTCCCTAAATCCTTGTCTTTTGTTTGGATTGATCGTATAAAAGTTCCGGAATTAATCGCTGTCAAGTGCTGTGTGCTATATTAGGAGTTCACTAAGTATGGATTTACTAGAGGAATAATTCAGTGTTAAAAATTGACGTGTGGTTGCTTTTTTATTCATAAATATTTATACTGAAGCTTAACTATCACTAATAGTTTATGTTTATGAGTGCTCTAAGTTAAGTATCTCATGAGACTTTTGTGTCTTCCAACTACGTAAGAACCTCATCAAGTTTTTTAAATATTTTTCCCCTTAAATTGTACGATCCCGTCTCTAAGTTATTATGTGGTAAAGTAGTTTGTTATAAAACTGTTAGCTATAGTGGACTATATCAAGAATTTAAATTACGAAGAATCATCTTAAATAAAATAAACACTGACAGCAATGGTCTCTTTATGACCAATTAATATTTTTAGTTTCTTATAAGTGGAGGAATTCGAAACGCTACAGTTGCTCATGAAGGCGACAAATATGGGAATTGGCATTTGTGCTTAGTAATGGTTCTCATAATTAGACCTGGCTTTTTGTCATACTTTGAATATGAATAGATATTATGAATGGAAGTTGAATAATACATGTCATAGAAGCCTAAATGCATACACTATCTAACTTATTTAACAACAAGTATAATTTTTACTAAGCATTTTATATTGTGGTCAGCAATCTTGAATCTCATTTCACTTCATGAATAGATTTCATTTGCAGCCTGAACAAACAACCTTAAAATAATTGCATTTTTCAATTGCTTACTTCGCGTTACTATATACTTGCTTTCTAAAGTGTATTCAGTCAGTCAGTCAGGTACAACGTAGAACTTGGTACATGCGTACGTCAGTTCAAGTTGCCATACCTAAATTAGCAGAGAGAGATTAAATTGTTGGATCAAACCCCAGAATAGAGTAGGTAGTAACAGAGTTAGTATTAATGGAAAGAAATAGAAGTCGGAGATAAAATTTAAGAAAATATAATTCAGTAAGAAGAAAATCATGATAAGTTCAGAAACTTAGAATTTGGAGGAAGACGAGGAGTGTATTAAAACTATTCGGCACCTAATTTTGCCCAGAACACAGGCTTTCGAACAGAAGCGATCGGTCAATCCGTGAGGCACTAATGTAGGTGACTTAAGTTAGCCTCAAATATCTTTTTATAGGTGACCTGGATGTAATATAAATTCATTTGAGTGCTTTCTATGTAGCATGTTTTATAATAGATTTGTTGCGCTTATTTTGTAGACACTTTTTCGAAAAGCAAATATATTCGGACAACACAAATTACTGTGATATGTTTTAACTTACCTTTTAAATGTAAAATTATCTTGATACAAATTTGAAGCTAATAGCTTTATAAGAACTAATTATACTTATTGTTACGAAATTCACAGAAATATAGAGTCTTACTTTACAAACGAAAGAAATATATCGTTTGATATTTGTAATCACACTAATAGACAAGTACTATGTTTACTGTGCTGATGAAAAATTTAATGAAACACTATCATAATGGATAGTTTTGCATCAGAAACTGAAGCGGATTTGGTTGCATCGAGTGGGTCAGCTTCAGAGGACGATGCTAAACAATCATCTAGTTATAAGTAAGTTTCCTTCTTTCTATGCTAAATTTTTAATAGCATAACATATTTGAAAATATTTAAGACTTTATAAACTTCGTTTTTTATAACTTTACCCATTATAACCATCGAAATAATATAAATTTTGTTTAAGCTACACAGATTATAAGCCCAATGTATTTATGGGCTCAATACATTTATTACCAGCTTTAATCACATTTTTTAGTTTAGACTACTTTATATTGGCTTTTAGCCGAAAATAAAAAAATTGAGTGTTACACTGCTAGATGTGCCAATATCATAAGCAGCCGACCAACATTAACCAACCAACTCTGTCTTCTGATCTTCTTACTGTTTCTTCCCAAGTGCAATTCATTTTTCCAATACTATCCTTATTTCTTGATACAGTGTATTCTTTGGTCTTCCTCTTTTGCTTTGAACTTAAGGATTCTAAGTCGGGGCTTGCCTTGTGATGCATTTTCATGATTTCCTCAATGTGTGTTCTATCTACTTCCAGTGTTTTTTCCAAATTCCGTCAGCAGCTGGAAGTTCGTTGGTTTTTTCTCTGCCATAGAATGTTGTTGCTGATGGTTCCTAGCCAACGGATTGAAAGTGTCTTACAAAAACAACAGTCTACAAACTCCTGTATCTTTTAAATGAGACTTTTTGTGGTTCTCCGTTCAAGTCTTCACGTTTGTGTTGAAAAGTGTGACTTTGGTGTTGGCTGGCAGCTGGTTTGAGTTCCAGATGGTTTCGAATTGTAGAAATGCCGCTCTTGCCTTGTTATGCTAATCCATGTCTTCACATCTGCATCAGATTCTTGTCGTTTATTGATGACAGTGCCCTTGTATGTAAACGTTTTCACATCTTCTAGGGCTTCTTCGTCAAATTAAGTGTAATTTTAATTGGTGCTCTCTGTGTTATATCTAATGTTCTTGTTTTGACCTTTGTTTATTTTGAGGCCTACTGCTTAGTGGACTACCTTCTACTTCACTAACCGTCTTCACTTGTATTTGTTGCTGCTTGTCGTATAAAATAGCTAGATCATTTCCAAAGTCTAGTTTGTCTGGTTGCACGTAAGTTGTCCACTGTATTCCGTGATTCCGCTGAGATGTCAAGGTTTTCATAATCCTGTAGACAACAAGAATAGACAAAGAGAAAAGGACATGTGTAAGGAGTCCTGTGTAATATAGGCCTTTATTTGGGATGAATCTGTGAGCTGCCCACCATGATAAATTTTAAGGTGTAATCCGTCATGGAAATTCCATATGATAATGACTATCTCCACAGGTACACTATAGTGTCGAAGAAGTCTCTATAATGTTTTCCTGTCCTCGCTGTCAAATAATTTCTCGTAGCCAAGGAAGTTGACGTAAGGTGATGTGTTACATGCAACTGATTTTTCAACATTTTTCCGTATTGTCTCAATTTGGTCACTACACGATCGATCTTTACGGAATCCTACCTGTTGATCTCAAAGTTGAGGCTTCCGACGGATCTTTCATTCAGTTCAGCAACACTCCGTTGATAAATTCTCCCGATTCTTAAAGTGGAGTGATGTCCCTGTAGTTCTCACACTTTCTAAAATCTTCTTTTCTTAAATATCGTGATATGATATCCTTTCCAGTCTGTTGGTATTTGTTCTTCACATCAGATCTTTTGTTGGAAAACGTTAAACATCTTTCTGATTGCTTCTATATCTGACTCCAGTGTCTAGCTAAGCTTGTTTTACTGTCTATCACTGCTGACTTGCCACTCTTGATTTGATAATTGGATGGCTATGTTGATTTCTTTGATTGTTAGTGGGTCGATATTTGTAGAAAGATCTGTACCAACTGCTCCGATGGCTGGTGGGTTCAATGGGCCTGATCTATTCAAGAGTTCTTTAAAGTGTTCTGTCTGTCTTTGTCGCTGTAATTGGGTTTCAATGTTTGGTATGCCTTCCTCGTTCTTCACAGGTCATCCCGATTTACTGTGTTCTTTTTATCTAACTTCTTCCTTGTATCATGTAGTTGTCTTATGTTCTCTTCTCTTACAATTTTCCTGCTGTATTGCTAGGTCTTCTGGATATTGGGGCTAATCAGCTCTTGTGCTTTACTTTATTTTATTGTTTTCTTTTGTGTATCCTGCCTGTAACTTGGGTTTCTCTGCAAAATTTACCAACTCTCGGGGTAGAGTTTAAATCATTTGTTCTGGCTAGCGTTTTTCTAGCAAGACTGATTTTCCAAGATGCGTTACTAACCCCATGCTCAACTCTCACCCTTTACTCAGGTTTGGGATTGATAGTAACCGTAGGAGGATTCAAGGTAAAGTGGAAGATGAACATGATTCAGCTTAGTTCAGTGGTTATGTCCTATTCAATGATGAATGTGTTAACATCTACGTTGAGCGATTTGCTGTGATAATAGTGCAGGTGTATGTGGTGGGGGGGGGGGGGTAATTGGAACTACTTTATTCATATAGTTCACTTCTGTTTGTCATTAGAAAACTGTAGTTGATACCTAAGAAGATGTAACTTATCAATTGACTACAACAAATGTTGACATTTGGTAAACAAAATCACTTACTTTCAATTGGTTTTGTTATTCAATCCTTATAAAGTGGTATGAATCGATAGACAATTTATCGAATGACAAAGCAATTAGGCATTTTTAATCGAATCAGCGTAATGCAACTGAAATCAGTCGATTTGATGGGCGTCACTTACTTGTTAATGGTTCGTAATAAACCAATGTATTCGATTTTATCATGAACCATGGAACCTCTATTCTGTTATAAACGGTTTGCATATTATACTTGTTATCTAAAAAAAAATATAAGCACGAGAAAATTTCATCATTAAAAACTGTTCCTAATCAACATATCCTAATGGCAATTCCAAATAATCACAAAACCGAATAAACTATTAATCTCTTAACATTGAGTAGACATTTGTAGTAAAACCCTTGAATTCTAATCTGAGTGCTTTTGTTTCTTAATACGTTACTACTATATGTTTTCGTAAACATATATTTTTTCTAATTTAGAAGTTCGTCCATTCCAAAAGGTTGGTTTCAAGGCCACTCATTTATGAAGAAGAATCTTCACAAACCTGCTACATGTCATCACTGTTCAGATCTTTTGTGGGGAATATTAGGAACAACAGGAATGGTTTGTGAAGGTAAGTTAATTTTAAGACAAACTTTTGATATTACATAGGGTAGATTCTATCTTATTTATTTCACTCTCGAAATTGATTGAAATGTCGTCATCGATTTACTCTTTTTAATGACTTTATGACATAACCACAATTTACTGCTCTGTCAATTATACTGTCTTTTACAGTGTCCTTATGTAAACAAAATGCTGTTTATAAGCTTTCACTGAAAATGCATATCTTTTCTATTTACCCAATCTATTCACTAGTACTTACGAAATTCTTTTGAAATGATTGAACTATTTAGATGTTACACATTCATAACAATGAAATGATGTTTTAACAACTAACTATAACGTCAGTAATGAAAACAAGTTTAAAACTTCAGTTGTAGTCTATTGAAACATCTCTAAGCATCAGAATAACTCGAATCTTTGTTAACACTAATCGTGAGGTTATTTGAAAACTAATAACATATCTACACTATCTTTAGTCATTTTAGTTTACCTTATGTAACTAATTGTCGACCTATTAATCTACTTAAAACTACTCTTGTCATTGTCGAGCTCAGTTCAAGTCTTAGATACTTATTCTCATAAAATTACCATCTAAAGAACAATTAAGAACCCTGATTAACTGAACAACCATTTTAACCTAGTTTAGAGTTTTTAACACCACTGAATTCAGGTATCGAACAAACTTCGAGCCCGACACTTACGGTTATCCTAGTGAATTAGATTGAGGATGATCTTTGTTTCATTTTGGATGAGTTTTTACTTTTAAAATATGTGGGGTTAAAATCACTATTCTTTACTTTTATATATTCACTGCTTTATGTTTTGTAGTAACTTAGTAATAGTTAGCACGAGATATTGATAGTTATCCCACAGTAGCCTTTTTATTAGTGCAGCTGAAAAAGTTAAGTGTTTCAAGGTTTTTTTATCAACGCTGAGTTTGGTCACAGAATAAGAGTTAACGGTGATAAATGAACTTGTAGGACTGTAGATCATGGTTGAGACGGTTCTGACACGTATTACATATGCCCGATTGCCGCTTAACTCGATACCTGTTGTTGTTTGTCTGTTGACTAGAAGAAATCTATAGGAAGCCAAAGCAAAACATGGAGTCAACTCATGAGCCCATTTACTTATGGTCTGGGTCATGCTTGTAAGTGCTGGCTACTTGGTAGAGGCTTGTGCTGTAACCACTGGCTGACATGACTCAGAATTGGTGGCAGTGGTGAGGGTACATTCACTTTTCATCTTTCCTAAATCCTGGCTTTCAAACTTGTTTTACACAGTTTATTCCACGAATTAATCTTTTCTTTACAAATTGTATCCTCTGCGACCCAGCGATTTTTCACTACCACTGATAATACTATTACCCCCAATCTTGTAATGCTCAGCTTGATGTGACGATTTATTGTGTAAACTGGAACTGATACATACACATATATAAAGTTCTATGTTAACTGGTTGACCAGATCTTATTTTGGGTTTTATACTTTAGACAATATTCCAGTAACATGTAGTTTTTATCAGTTAGCTAAATATAATGAGAGATTCGGAGTGCATGAATACGTCTAATGATTATTCCTTTAAGTTACGAATAAATTGTGTACTTGGATTTAAGCTACGCGTGATATCTCCTTATCAGTTATATATTTCTTTTCTTTTCTTTTCACAAAATGAAAAAAGTTTGTAATTTTTTGGCTCATGAAAAATGTATACGTGCTGTTGTAACAGCTTGTACTTGTATTGCACCCTTTTTAACCAAGGTCAGTAATCAATTGTTTAATTTAATTGCATTCGTTTGTGACACTTTTAAATTTTCCTGTTTCTTATTCTTGTAGTGAAAATTTGAAAGTTTGTAAATAATATTATGTTTCTGGTAATCAGTCACTTTAATGAATGAGGGATATTACTTGTTTTAGTTTGTAGCTTATTAACCAAAGTCTATTATGGAATCAATAAAAGCAGCGAAACAATCACTCGCGTAGTTAGAGTGTTTGTCTTTCAATCAATCTCACTCTTCTTACTTCTGTCTAACGATCTGGGTAGTATCATTAACTCACAAATAAGCAGTGTATCTCAAATTTGAGTATATGAATATGTACTTGGTAAATGAACTATTTATTACATCCCAATGTTGTTGTCCATATAGAGGCTTGAATTTATCCCATTTGTATCAAACGCCACAATGTTATCCACTAGACTACTGAGTCCAAACTATAAAAATTATTGACGCCAGTATGTTGAACTAATGAGTCTTAAGTAGGACGAAACGAGCGTTTCGAATCCAACTTTGCGGCATATTTGTTTTCATTTAGTTCGTTGAACATTTGGAAGCTAAACGCAACTAAGTAAAACGTATCTAACATTTGCTGGCTCATTTCGGCTTGATTTACATTAGTACATTAGTTAAAACAAACAAGTACTTACATGAGGGAAATTCTCACATGAAAAGATAAACAAATTTACAATAGAAAAGCTTTCACTCATTTTCAGGAAATAAAGAATGAACATATACGCCCTACTATGGTTGGTTCATTTATCACAAAGGTCAGTATTCCAGTGATCAGGTACTTTCAATATTATAATATCTTATACTATCAAGTCATTCAACTGGAAAATGACTAGAATTAATGGAGTTTCTGCTTGGTGGGCATGCAGATATTGTATCTGCCTTTTATTGGAAATACATGAGAATTGTCGCACTATAGTTTTCGGAAAACTAAATATTGTCCAAGTTATTGACCATTATAAACTTGACTTCTGTTATACACAATGACTTACACGAATTTATTTATTATCACTAGTGAGTAATTGTTGCGCACTCAACATAGTTAAAATCCATTAGTCATGGCTTATAAACCAACTAGTGATCAAGATCAAGAGGTAATTCTGGAAATCTAGTAAGATGAAATCAGTGAACTCCAGCCAAGCCAGCGTGACAGTTACTCACCAACTGTTACTGGTGAGGTCTTATAGTATATCACAGACTGACTGGATCTAAAAGTATCAATATTCACATCGACATTTCTGGTAATGGTTAGATACTTTACCTTTGAAATTTACCACCAGTACTTGGCGTTTTTTGGCTTCTCAAAATAAGTTTGGTCAAGTTCCAATACGACACTACGTAACTGTAAATCGTAAAATTTAAAAACTGTGACACTCAAACAGGTTTCTGCAGGATTACTAAGAAAGACGTTTTGATTTTTTTTATAGACTTGGGTGATTGGGGACCAAAATAAACTTGATTAGCTTCAATTCTTTTACGCCAACTGAAACCAAAAAGTTGGTAGTATTTACTAACCACCATTCCTGAAATCCGTTGGAATGTATAGCGTAATGACATTCCATGCTTTAAATTTATAACCTTTTGTTTTGAATTCCTATAAGATATCAATCAATCAATCAATGCCTGTTACTCCAAGTGGAGCATAGACCGCCCACCAGCATTCTCCAGCCAACTCTGTCCTGGGCTTTCCGTTCTAGCTCTTCCCAAGTGCTGTTCATTCTCTTCATGTCTGTTTCCAATTCCCGACGCAATGTGTTCTTGGGTCTTCCTCTGTTTCTGTGGCCTTTAGGATTCCAAGTCAGTGCTTGTCTTGCGACACAGTTTGATGGTTTCCTCAGTGTGTGTCCAATGCATCTCCAGCGTCTTTTCCTAATTTCTTCCTCGACTGGAAGTTGATTAGTTCTCTGCCACAACAGGTTGTTGTTGATGGTATCTGGCCAAGAGATCCGAAGAATCTTACGCAGACAGTTGTTTATAAATACTTGTATCTTCTGAAGGATACTTTTCGTAGTTCTCCAAGTTTCAGCTCCATACAACAGGACTGTCTTCACATTTGTGTTGCTGCCGGTCCCAAGCCCGGATAAAGGAGGAGGGTTGGGCATGGGGCTAGCAACCCCATCCCGTAAAACAGCAAACGTGCTAAAAAAACGCTAACCAGTAAAAACCTTTATAACCATTTTTACTCTGCCTATAAGATACAGAGCTGTTAAATTAGTAGCTACTTCTTCCAAGACTTGTTAAGTTGATTAATTCGTTCTCTCTTTCTAGTCTAAGAATTTGCAAATTATCAATCATTCTGGGTGATAGTTTAATTGACATTCCTTTCAAATTAGTCTATTTTATTAAAGCAAAAAAACATCAATGAGTATCACATTAATTTATTATTTCATACATGAATGACTCATATTAACAGGTAGGTTAAACAGCAGTAAAACTAAAGACAGAAAACTCAGAACGGAGTGCAAGTTCATGCTGTACAAGCGTGAGTTGGTAGTAAGGTACTCCTTTTAGAGGACCATCAATGCTGCCTTATCGTAACTGAAGAAAGAGGCTAGTAAAAGATCGATTCTCGGAATGTACATGTCAACTTATCCAGTAAATTGTCATCTCTGGTATAAACGCCTTATAAAGTACTGGGTAGAAATATCAAAAGTTATTCACAAAACGTCTGGGTATGATCGACTTGATACATTTGCTCTGTGGGCTCTGGGGTCATGCGCCTAATAATAATAATAGCTTTATTCAGTAGTATGTTTAGTACAATATGAATTTTCAGCATGTTACAACATGTTACTCAACATGTTACTCATTCTCCATGTACACATCTGAAAATTGATACATTTAAATATATATAATGCCAATAAAAATAAGTACTTGGTAATACCGAAACTACGTAATCGCTTCACATAGTATATTAGACGATAAAACCCTACCTGATGCTAGCGAAACATGCGAAGACCAAGATAGAACAGAACTAAAAGCTACATCAAGATAAGTAACATTCGACTTAGTCTTAATTATAGAATCGCCAATTTTACAAACATCGTGCAAATTCACAAGAGCATTTAGGTCTTTTTGCATGTCTAAAACTGAAATTGACTGCTTGACATTTGGAACAATTAAGTTGAAGACCACTCAAACTAGACCATCGTTCAACATTTGCTAAGAAACAGTTCATTTCTCAACGACTTAAGGAAGAAGAAACAGACATACAAATAGTAAGATCACCTGTGTATTTAAAAAAGGTATTTTTCACAGAAGAGGGCAAGTCATTCAAGAAAAATGAGAAAAGAACAGAGGAGAGAACAGAACCTTGGAGCACACCAACTTTCGTTAATAGATGAGTGACGCACTTTCCTTTGTACAAAGTATATTGTTCTCTTATGGGAAAATAGAATTATCCAGCTTTCAGCCACCGTGTTGTCTTCGCTTAGATATAACTAGATTACTCACGATAGGTCGTAGACTTTTTATAAAGGTGTATAAGTACGCAATCCGATTTTGGAACATGACTGAACAATTAAAACAAAACAAAAGACGAAAAAGTGACTTGCTGAGATAATTGATAAAAAGTGGTAGCCCAAGATTTCAATCAGGCCGACATCATGAACACCTCTAGTCCTGTTTATTTTCCCAATACCTCATGGAAATCCCTTTTATGGTGTGAGTAACCTGAATGTGACAACCAGTTCTATGATTCTAACAATATTTGGGGCACTAACACAACTAAACATTTCATACTTTTGGAGGACATTAATAAGTGCTAAATGTAAAACTGTTAAAATTATCGTAGCAAAAAATTATGATTTTCTAGTGTGTTTTTTTTCACTTGACATTGCGTTTATGATCAGAAGGATTTTCTCATTAATATTTACTAGTATAAAAATTCTGAAATATTTTGCATTCATTTCAATCAACTACTAGTGTATTCAAGAACCTAAATAGATAATTCTGCTGGAACTATGACCAGATTATAGTTTGTTCATATGTATGACACAATTTATTTTTTGAATTTAGTTAATTGCGTTCATACAAAAACACAGATTTTGTGTACAAAATTACACAGATCTTAATACTTTCCAACTACATTTTATCCTTATAAATAAAGAGTGGTTACTGACAGTCTATCGATATTAGTACATTTCACTGTGAATAGATTTTAGGTTGAATGGAAACAGTCTTCAGATGACCGTAGACGGAGATTTCATGTATACCTTTTCTTTTGTCCACTGAGAAGCGTAATATGTATGTCCCAGGCTTCTTGTTAACTACCTCTAACAAACTTAACATCAACAGCGTAGTTTATTAAATGACAATAAACTTCTAGTAGTGGCGAAGTTCCATATTATTCGATCTGTACTAATACCTAAATAAACACATCATTGGTCACTACTCATTACTCAAACAACATATTGTAATACAGGGTATATGATTATCATTTAACGAGATAAATACTGATTAGATATTTAGACAAAATCTATTTTTCGAACTGTACGACTTCGCAAAATTGAACAATGATAGAAATGAAAACCAATATTTGCCATCCGAGTGGTCTAGTGGTTAGTCTATTGTCGTGAGATCCAAATATTCTAGGTTCAATCGTTAATTGGGTCATGTATTCACACTTCTAAAATGTCTTCTGTTAGGACTAAACAGCTTTCTGGTATTTTTTGGGTTTCAATAGCTGCCTGCCTAAAGTAAATTCATGATGTTTTACTCCAGGATTAACAGTCTGTTTAGCATCCTACAATAATAATTTGTAGTATTAGTAATAATATATTCTTAAATTAGTTTCAGGATTCTTACCAATTTACAGGTTTGTTATTCTAAAAGATGTAAATCATTAATTAACTCATTCAAGCTTTTAATAAGTTTTTTCAACTGATAAAAACAAGGTGTTAGAAAAATGCCTAGTCATATCTGATAATACATTAGTTACATAATTATTGTCATTGCGTGGTGTGGAGATTGTTGAATATCTAAATTTGACAACCATTGATCACCTAGAAGCACTGGACAGCTAATTTGTCGTGGTATGGGACTCCTCAGCAGTGCACATCCACGATACTATGAGGGACCGAACCAAGGACCCTCTGGCTCCGCTGCGGTCGCTTTATCATTAGATCACTGGGTCTGTTTCCGACCGTTGATATTTATATTCAGTCTATTTGCGATATATTTGCTCGACCACATCCATTGTTATCGGTAGATAACTACGTCACACCCGACACGGTTGAACTTCACTAGTCACGTCTTTTCACTAAGACTCCAGAAATTACCTCGACGAGTTGGTCACTAGTGAGCTGATATTGGCTGTGATTGGGTCAGATGATAATTTGTTCCAGAAGAAGCCAAAGGATCTTGGCTTCGATCGCAGATAGGGTCGTGGATTACACTAGTGAAAAGTCCCATACTAGGACGAAACAGCTGTCCAGCGCTTATAAGTGGTTAGTGGTTGTTTAATTCAGTCCAATTAGTGATATCAGATTAAATAATTATTATCGGAAATAATTTTGTAAATAGATGATTGTCTTTAATAATGTATGGGATTTGCAGTTCCTATGGAGAGTGGTAGAGATTCATCATAACGAGAGTTTTCGAGTGGTGGATGTGGCTTAGGATGTAGAAATTTAAACCAGTGTTTTTATAGTAGGAGAACCAAGATGCTGCGTGTGCAAACAGGGAATATAGTACTTTTCTTAAGAAGATTCCACTCACATTCAATGCATATTCATTTACAGCTAGACAGATGATAATGAAAACAGAGATTGTATGACAACAACGAAGACAACCGAGGAGTAATGAAGTAAATAATGTGAGTAGATAGAATATAAGTTTTAATATGCACTCCTTAAGAGGGTTTAAGCAATAAGCTTGTAATAAAGTCAGGCTATAATATTGTCGTAAACTAAAGTTTTAACTTTTCTCTAAGTAACAACAGGGTTTACGCATTTAGAGTCACTACTAGAGTAAAAAATCTTCGTTGACGTAAATATTTTTAATCTTGTTTCAGAAGGGAGAAAATTACCGATGTATCCTAAAAATAATAAGAGTTAATCTGTTTAGCGGATAAATTGTGGGAAACTCCTCTAGATTCACTAAACTTTACTAATAAAGCAATTCGTATGAAGAGTAGATTTAGAATGAGGATTTTTTACTTTGAAACTAAAATACAAAGAATAAAGTACCAGTGTCCTACAAATTGAACTACACTAGTGAGTGTTAGGTATAATGCACAATAAAGTAACTTTGTCGAGTTCACTACCGATGTGAATTTGTATATTGGTGGGTTGGTGTATAGAAAAGACTAATTCAATATTATTAATTGCAGCACTTCAATGTTCAAGACTGTGTATGGTAAAAACAGAGCCAAATAGTGCGATGTAGCAATTCATGAAAGTGAGGAAAGACCAATTGGGCAACCAATGATTTAGCTTTTCGACAACAGATTATGTCATACAATATTACATACCTTACTTCCAAGAGTCAGTTTGCACATCCTCCGCGTTCTCTAGACTGTATCGTTTATTAGCTTGCTACTCTTGGTTGTTCTCGAGTTCCCTCGGTATTATAATCATGCTTTACTTTGCACCTCGAACTCGCCCTTGTATGCTGTTTACTGATTCTTTCTAATTCCTTTTGACGCTCTGCTACCTACTACTTATTGTTGACCTTATAAGTAGTATCCACCACAAAAGATCGAGCACTAAAAGAACTATGTCGATAATTAGAGATACTACTTGTAACAAGTTATGCATCCCACAGAATAAATTTTATTTTGATTATTTCATCTCGGTAACTGAGTAAAGAATCTAATCAAGCCACCAAGGGATCCCTGATCTCGAGATGAAAATTCATCAACGAGGAGCTGATAAACGGCAAAACCATATAATGTAATGAATACGAATTAAAACAAGAAACCTGTAGTGAATTGTTTAGTAAAAACAAAGTTGATGAATTCGATATCATGCAAGATCCTGTTTCAAGAATATCATGTTGGGATTTAGAAACCACCGTTTTAGTTAGTTAATAATTGGAAATTTTGTCACATATTTTTTTATAAGTAACTTGATTGGTATTTAATGGGTTCCTGTCAATTATGCAATTTGGCACAAGTTAAAAACTAAAACATCTTTACATTTCTGTGAATCAAGCACTCATTGACAAACCTCATTGTCTTGAATTAATCTCAAATAGTATGGATGCCTACATTTGAGAAGTTTTATGAAAACTCTGACACTCGCTCTCTTCTTCGTCGAGGTTTTCATGTTGTCTCTGTATAAGTCAGTTTGATTATTAGCATTAAAATGTGAAAGTATGTTTTAATTGTATTGTTACTTATTATGGTTAATTTACATTTTACAAGTTACAAAATATAGAAAGAAAAAATCTTCACAATTCCTTTCTACTAGTAATGATTAAATTAAAAGAGAATTTCTATAAATCTACTAAGAAGCAAAAACTAATAGAGTTCAGTCATTTTAGATATGAAATAGATACTTATTAATGGTATTGAATGAGAGTCATGTAACACTATAAATTGACAAAAGTTAAAAACTAAAACATCTTTACATTTCTGTGAATCAAGCACTCATTGACAAACCTCATTGTCTAAATATTAAATGGTTAGGTTCATGGATAATTTTATTTTTAGTGTATCCTTTCTTTCCCCTTGTACACTGATCTTTTAATTATCTATGTATTCACTTAGTAGTTCGTTGTACTATTATGATTATATAACTAATATGGATGGCCAATAACTGTACTATTGTTTTTTTTATGTAGTTAATAGAAACAAAAGATTATTATTATTATTATTAGATTATGTTATGTCACTCATTATAAAGAAAACTATATTCATAGTTTTCTTCTTCTTTTTTAAAAGGATCCTGTACCTCATTGTTGGTCAGAAATTGGACATTTTAAACGAAAATTTTGTAATGTTTGCCGTAAACGTGTTGATGATTTATTAGCATTAAAATGTGAAAGTATGTTTTAATTGTATTGTTACTTATTATGGTTAATTTACATTTTACAAGTTACAAAATATAGAAAGAAAAAATCTTCACAATTCCTTTCTACTAGTAATGATTAAATTAAAAGAGAATTTCTATAAATCTACTAAGAAGCAAAAACTAATAGAGTTCAGTCATTTTAGATATGAAATAGATACTTATTAATGGTATTGAATGAGAGTCATGTAACACTATAAATTGACAAAAGTTAAAAACTAAAACATCTTTACATTTCTGTGAATCAAGCACTCATTGACAAACCTCATTGTCTTGAATTAATCTCAAATGAAGTTATGGATGCCTACATTTGAGAAGTTTTATGAAAACTCTGACACTCGCTCTCTTCTTCGTCGAGGTTTTCAGTGGTTGTCTTGTTATAAGTCAGTTTATTATGTAGAATACTTGATAGATCAATAAAAGTATTAACAAACGTTATAAAATGTACAACTTGAAGGCATAAGACATGCACTAGTATATGTATATAAATATTTTCATATTATTACCCATGTATTATTGTATCATCATATGAATAATGCTACTTCACTACTTCCAGCCACTCGGAATCTAAAGAAGTTCATTATTGTACTTCAAAGTATCACAGCTAGCTATTAATAGTTTGTACTTATAACATGTTGGTTTTATGTACTTTAGTCAATGATGATGATGTAACTTACTTATTTACTGCAAGGATTTAAGCTACAATATTCTATGATGGTTAATCATACTGCTCAACTACTTATACTAGAGTAGATGAATCCAGACTCATACTTGAGTCTCAGAGTTTGAAAGTCGGATGCTTTAATCACTAACGCGTTACTCCACTTTGGTTAATCAAGTTCAGAATGATATTTAAAACTGGACAGAAAATTGTATGAATAACATGATGACCCAGTGTATGGTACTGAACATCCTACTTAAGACTAATGAGCACTTACATATTGAACATGTAGTCATATAAAAAGACTAAAGATTACCTAAATACTGTGCAGCAGAGAACATAAGGGAAATTAACAACTGAGTAAATAATATGAATGACTTTTATGAAGACTCGTTTTATTTGTTGTTGTGTTATCGTAACAACTCGGTTGGGCACAACTGCTCACCTTTGAGTAATTCACCATCAAAGCAAAACAGTAGTTTAGGGCTTCTTAATTTCTACTAGTACCACGGGGCATTAATCTATGGTGAATACAAACCATAAGTAGATAATTATATTGTGAAGCTTCACAAATGATATGAAAATAACAACAGTGGTGCCCGTCAGCAAACAGTGAAGTGAGTATTTTGCAGTAGATAAAATTATGCTACCTTAAATATTCCATCATATAAATAAGTGCTATACTTCATTTTCGAATCTTTTCCAATGCGCTTAAGTATCATGGTAGTTAGGAAATACTGCAGTCAATTTACATGGAAAAATTAAGCGAGAGGAGTGAGGGGTAAGATTTTTTACAATCGAGGTTAATCTCAGCGTTATTGATGCTTACTGTGTTGTGCTTAGAAATTTTGGGTCATTTATTCATTCATTTCACTAGGCTTGTGCTAAACATTACAGTAAAAGTTTTATTAAGACCTAACATCTACCATATTAGTGTTTTTCATCTAGTATATTCAAGTGCTCCATACTGTATGTTATCATGTATGAGTTTTGGATTACTCAGTAAAGCCCATTACCATTATGTCAGCATAAGTTACCACACTACATTAGTAAGACAACGTCAAATTAAAAAGATGAGTATTAGAATATCGTTCAAGAAGAAAGGATGAAATAAATGCATGTTCTAAAAAATACTGGGACCATAGATCTTGGAGATAAAAGATGAATGTACCAGAGCCAGTGTGTCCAATTCTTAGTCTTGTCACCGTATGATTGTCCTCAACCACTGATTAAGATTATCACGTGACTCTAACCAGATAGTCTGCATCTATTGGCATTGCTTAGACTAATAGTCAATGACTGTGTGGTGACGTCATATTTTGATTTTATCATGCCTGCTTCTCTTTCAACCTATTCTTACACTCGTAAACATTGTGTGACGAGGTTGGAGGAGGTTATGCATTACTAAGACATATTTTAACCATCTCAGTCGATGAAGATCTGCATTCTCATCGGTCGATTTGCTATTTCTCTCAGTACTTTATGTCGCACCTCCGGATTACTTACTCAGTTGTTCCATGGGACGCAAGTGGTGCTAGATACAATAAACTTATTGCGAAAACTGCAAACATCACAAAAGTGATCTCAGTATTTTCACAACCTATCGTATGGATATTAGTTAGTTTACACTATATTTTTAATTAATTAATGTCTTTATTTGCTTCCTCCACTTATTTTTCTTTTTTGGTGTAGGTTATTTAGTCTTCAGTTTCCTTCTCAGTTCAACTTTAAAAAAATCTATTTATAGAAAAAAAGTTATTCACTGTTTAATTGTTTACGGCGTTATAAGTAGTATGTAGGGTTGTTTATTCTGTTTCCTTTCCCATGGAGTCAAGGTCATTTGTATTAGATAAACTGACTAGTTCAATAACGCACATATACTTCAATATGTAGTCGGTCTAACTTACTGTGATGTTCATAATGTCACTGGGTCTAACATATTTACTTTTGTAATGATGTATTCCTTCCCTGTTTGAAATCTACTTACCAAAGTATAGTACACATGTAGCTCTTTCAAAGCTTCATCAATAATCGATATTATCCTGTCCTGTGGTTGTATATGACTGTCTTTCTCCCTATATATGTGTATATATACTCTTGATTCAGTGCTATATATATATCATGTGTGTATATGTAAGGGTAATTACGATTTTCGTTGAGTGAAAAGATATAGATTGAGTGTATATGGCTAAATCGTATTAACCGAATTCTTTCTCTCTGCTTATCAACCTTTCCATTTAACTTTATTTATTCCGTCGTTTTATTTGTTTCGTATACCGTTATAAATTTATCTAACTGTGGTCGACAAACATACAGTGACATATTTGTCCTCTAGATCATAAAAGGTAAAAAAAAGCAAGAAAAATGAAAAGAGAAAATTTCTAAATTTCTATTTTATTGCCTTATTCAATATAAATGTATTTGGTCATTGGTCATTTGGATATGTCTACATAGATAGATGTATTTGTCTTATCTTCCGATGTATATCTCTGTGTATGCATATATATAAACTGCGAAACTCGATGCCTATATAACTGTAATAATTATGTTCGAAACTGAACTGATGAACAAGCATAGTTGGTTAGTTAGTTAGTTAGTAAGGTGTTGAGTAAAAGATATTCTAGTAGCTATCGGAAAGTAAGTGAAAAAAGAAAAAAATGAAGAAAAGAAAACTACTATCCTCTCGCTCTTCCTTACTCAGTGTCTACCTTCAAAATGTATTTCTATCCTACCAGTCATTTTTCTAAGTGAACTTGTTAAGTCTGTGAATAAAACTCTTATTGATTAATGTTAGTCAATCAATCAATACCTGTTGCCCCAAGTGGTGCATAGGCCGCCGACCATGATTCTCCAACCAACTCTGTCCTGGGCTCTGCTTTCTACTTCTCCCCAAGTTATATTCATTTTTTACATATCTACCTCCAATTACCTGCCCAGTGTATCCTTTAGTCATGAATATTCCAAATTAGGGCTTGTTGGTTATTATTAATTAGACTTCTTGTGCTTATTAGTGACATAACTCAGGTAATAATCTGTGGAGTTCTAGGAATAAGCCTCAATTAGTGGACAATTACCACATAAATGAGTAAGATAAATGTTACAGATTACAATAAATGATGATAACACAATCTCATGACTTTTCAAATTTGTAACCACTGTGTACCAACTCCGCGATTATAAGCTCAATCGCTTTTCACGAGGTTTGACGATCATAGGTTCCAGTCCAAATGAGACTATATGTATACACTGTTACAGAAGAGTCTAATATTGGAAAGAAACTGCTATCCAGTGCTTCCGGATTTTTACTGTTTGACTACGCGTGGTCAGTGTACGCTATGAAACTTCGTATTGATAAATTCCCTTATTATTCATAGTTTTTTATTCGTTCATCTTTAGAATATTTATTTAGAAAATAAGTTTGTTTTTTTACGAATTTATGAGATGCTTTCATTATTTAACTTTACTAAATGATGAGTTCTTGCATCGGCATATTTTTGAAGATCGTCATCGCATTTTCTTGGATTCTTTTTATTAACTTTATGCACGTAGGCTTTCTTAACTTATTCTGATCCAGTATTCTTATGTGGACAATTTGACTATACTGTGTGTTGGTGATCCATTATTTAAGGCATTTGGACATTTTAAGCAAATGGTATCAGTAGACCAAGTACACGAGTTTGCGTTTAGTACTCTTATTCATCTCTTTTATTTATCCAAGATGATATATTCAGCCTTCAGTTATTTGATTGTATCTAACAGACATTGTCTCATTTCAGAACAGCGGTTAACTAAGTTTGGATTTTGTTGTATAAGTCTCTTAGTAAGCTTTTTCAATTAACTTCAGTTGAATGTAGCTCTATGCTACAATGAATACACCATTACTCTTTAGATTAAAATATTATGAGGTGTAAGAATTTTCTCATTCAAAGTTATCATCGTTTTGTTAAATATGCTATTTGACCGATCATGCATTATATTACCATCTAATTGTTACATGATATTATTTTGGAGTATCGAATGATTGTTCAGTTAGATCACTTAAGAATAATGATTACTAAAATCCTAAACTCTTAACACATCAGCCAAAAGATTTAGTATAACACATTTATTGTAATTAGATGTTGTGGAGATTATTAAATTTGAACCTGATCTCACAACCACTGAAATCTAGAAATTACTGGAAACTTGTTTCGTCCTGATGTAGGATGTTTCAGCAAGCAGTATACGTGCTAAACCTTACTGAGGAATCGGCTCATAACCTTCAGGCATCGTGGTGAACGTGTAACAGTTAGTTACATTTGAGGCCGGTTTCCAACAGGTTGACATTTCAAACTCAGTTAATTTTCGATATGTTTGTGCAGCCTCGACCAGTGCTTTATGGTTTCCAATGATTGTCTAACTTAGATAAATTCTCAATAACGTATTTAGTTTGAAACATCAAACATAAATCATTTCTGATTAATAATTAACGTTTATTTATGCATTTACTTATCGTATCAGATCGATTTGTACAATGATATTCCTCATCAATATATATATCATTCAATAAGTATAAATTGCGGTTTACGTTTAAGTAAGGATACATATGAAAACGTTTTCATTTGTCATTTATACCGTAAAAAAACAAGAATGTAGTTACTTGATGAGATACCGCTTCGATGAATTCATCCTCATACCTAACGATAACAATAAATCGGACATAACAACAAAATTCAAAATAAATGTAAATATATATTTAGTTGTTTAGAATTGGAGCGTAGCTAGCAAATGGAATTCAGGATGCGCATTTCACCATATTCAGAAACAACGATTTTCCAGCAAAGTGATCTCTTTGCAACAAATTTATTACCAAGCTTTAGAATAATCCGTATGGACATTTTTCAGGTAACAATTTTATGCGAAACATACAGTCAAGTAAACAGAATACATATTTGTTGAATAGATTAAAAAAACGTACAAACTAATCTAGTTATTCAATTTATAAGGTAATACAGCGTTGTTTAAGTTGAATTGTGACTGGCAAGCGGAATTCAGGACACGCGTTTCGTCCTATTTGGACTCAGCTTGCTAGTCACAATTCAACCTAAACAATACTTGTGATATATCGTTATATTGAGGCAATCTGCTCAGGATTCACATATAGGAACAGAGACTGATCAATCTCAGTCCAAGACAAATCAACAGAAGCATCCAATTACATTCTAACTATAACATAACTTTACTTGTCTTTTTTAAGTGGAGGTACGTGAATATAATGTAGTGTAATGTCAAGGTACTAATAAGGGATTTTGGTGTGAATGGATTAAGGTAATTGATTAAAATTAATCTCTACAAATACACACCAACTTAACAGTCACAATGATTAGTTCACTAGTGACCTACTTCATTTTAATGAAAAGCGGTGACTAGTGAAATTCAGACAAGCAAATAGTTATCACCAGAGCTATTAAATAATAGTCGTTCCATGTCACAGTTTGATTCAACTTAGAATTCTGTCATTGAACCACAACCTTGCCAGTGGTTCTGGTGGTTATCCAGTCCCTGCTAAATCTGATAGTGTTAGGTCTTATCCGTGATTGGGTCATGGGTGCTCAATCTCACAAGCGAATCTCATACTAGGACAAAACGGCTTAGTTCACCGTGATTTTCATGGTTTCTAAATTATGCGATCATACATATCTACTTAATAATCTGTTAGACTGTGTTTAGCTCTAGTTTTGTCTAAAATTATGTTTCCTACCATTCTTGCTAATTTGGCATCTTTTATCTTTTACTCGTAACTAACTAGAAAACACTGAAACATTATATACTTGCTTAATTACTCTTTAGTGTTGTATTTACTTCATGTAATCCAATATTTACAATTACTTGCTTTTCATTGACATAGGCGTAGTAATATTAGTAACCAAATGTCATTTAAATTTAATACCATTTGACCTGATATAACATTTCTTTCGTTTATTCTCTATTTTCTTTATTTTGTAGTTTGTGAATATTATTCCCATTATGAATGCTTGGATTTCGTATCAGCTGATTGCAAACAATGCGCCATATCTACATTAACTTCAATGCCCAAGGTAAATGAGTATTTTGATTACTACCACTTTATTCTCCCTCTTTTTGCACTTACTCCTGGTTGATTCACATAAATCTAGTCACTTTTTTTGACTTTCTTCAGTCACTCAGCACATTGTTGCAATCTTCTTCCTATTTTGGAAAGTCAAGTGAAGAACTGCAAAGAGGGTTGGGGAGTGAGCTATTTGATAGACGTAATCATTTAGGATCGTACCAATAAATACTGTCCTATTTGTTCCTTACTAAGGTGACAAAGCTGTTCAATGATCCCTTGTTTTAGGTTGTGCCCAATTGAAATCATTTTGCTAATAAATACAAACAAAAACTAATATAATATTCTTATTTATCGCACACTTTTTACCTGTGAAGGTAGTTTAAGTCGGTATAAACTTGTATATATTCGTTTACTACACTCATCATTTGTTTAGTATGACCTCTAATGATGTATACGTTTATGTGTCTAAAGTTTTCTTGTATTTCTTTAGTCACCAGCAAGTATACCCGGAACCATTGAAACACGAAATTCCTATATGATGTCACGTTCATTGAAGAACTTCTCGAAATCACATACATCAAATGATACTAATGAAACTTCACTCATTGATCTTACTGATAATGAATCAAATAACAAATGTATCAATAGTAGTAATACTGTTACTATTGCTAATTCAGCCATCACCAGTACAATTGTTGACACCACATATACTAATATCACTACTACTAGCAATAGTAATGCGCAAACAACATTGATTTCTCAGTCTTCTTCAAGAAATACACCTAAAACCTCATCACAATTCACATCAGAGGTTAATTGTCTTGATTTACTAGAAACCGTCAAGGCATCATCACCACTGTTGACACCATCACAAATAACTTTAGGAACTAATGATGAACAAACATCACGTACAACGAAATCAGTAACCGATACTTCTCCGATTTCTGCTACATCTGCACATGTTCAACAGTCACATCATTGGCGTGAAGGTAATTTACCTGTGAATTCAAAATGTGCGTCATGTCGTAAAACATGTTGGTCTGCTGAATGTTTAACCGGTATACGATGTGAATGGTGTTGTTTGACAGTGAGTTTCTAGTCATTTGAAGAGTTTTTTGTATATTTACATGATCTATGTGGTCAGTTAACACCATAACTTACTAACACCAATGGATGATTTTCGAATCTATTAATCGAGTATAGCGGGGTATGAAAATTTTAAAGGGTGATATTTTGGAGATAGTTAATAGAAAGTCATGGACCTAAGTTTCTTGCTGTTTTGGGGTCGTCAGTAAGGTGTACCTTTAACCCAGATGGAACCGTTGCTCCTCGACATATCCAACTACGGCAGGGATATCCCACTGGTAATGGTCATGAACTGTGAGGTTGGTTGACCAGGGACTAAACACGCTAAGTAGCCTCAAGCTTGTAGTTATTGCTATACTAATAAATTTAAATAGCACTAAACCTAAGTCCACGATTTTCTACATATTATGCCCAAACTACCTTCTAACACAACGTAGTCCTCCCTCTTGATGTCAAGGCAGTGAATCTAGTCTTCATCAATAAAATTTCACGAACACTAAATAGGACTTGATATGTTTAGCATTTGAAAACAACAATTAGTTTCTTTCGATTAATAATCCTGTGAATATAACATATACAGCCGGGTTAATAAGGAACGAACATGATTTTTCAAGGTCATGGCGGACACCTCAAAACATCCTGTGGACAGTAAAGCGTCTCCTAAATCTGGTTTGGGACAGAAACCATAGAAATAATTTACACACCATAGGATTCCTAATAAAAACATTAATTGTAAATGTGGAAAGGAAATAACAGTTTTTTCAACACCCAAGGAACACGAGCTGGATATTGCTTTCGGTGTACCGAATGCTGTTGTAAGCAATCCATGAGGACAGATTCCGTTCTGTTCGTTCCAAGTTAGAACTGCAAGAAATTCCTATATCAGTCATCGAATGGGTCATTTGAACTAAAGTAATGACGACTGCTTCACTTTTCAGACATTTCCGAAAAAGCTACAATTTAGTGACGTAAATACTTTTGTGGGACGTTTCACAGCATATTATTGACTCTGCTAATACACTATGGATGAGCAGGAAAAATAATTGAAATTGATGCAACATTGATTCGGAAATAAAAGAAATAATAAAGCACAACAAATTTGAAAAAGATTGCTAAATTCGTTCCTTTGAATGATATTTGTGGCTCTTTGTTATATGCGATTATAAATCAAAGTAAGGATGTTGCTAATGAATTCCTAACTTGTCTTCTAGTACCCTACTTAGACTAATAGGAAAGTGCATTCTACCCGGAACTATAATATATAGCTACAGTTGGAAAGCTTACAAATTACTTCGTCATTGTTTGCATGCACAATATCGTTGCACATAAGAAATACTTCTTTGATGCATCAACTAATAATAGGGAAACAATGTGGAGTCGAGTAAAATATCATTTATATCCGTACTTTGAATCTCAATCAAGATTGGTATAGGGTCACCTAGACAAATATTTATATAAAATGTACTATGAAACTGAGGTGAATGAATTGTAAAATAACTTAGTTAAGTTTTTCTATAATAGAAAACACCATAACCTGTATAACTTCCTATTTGTATTATAGATAATTCACTAGAAATTACTGACCTTTCACTACATTTCGGTTTACAATTTAGCCATAATGTGAATCTTGTATATTTTTGTTGATTGATGTATAATTTGCCCTTTTTGCTAATTATTTTCAAGACATATTAAGATGAGTCTTTAATTAATATTCTTTAAAAAATCATCCATTCCGGTTTACAGAGTCGTGATTGGTTTGTTCTGTCAAAACCTTTATGGTCAGTCTGTAGTCGTTCAAGTTCAGCTTCACTTGTCATGTCTACCAGTGATTCTTCTTGCAATGTTTTCATACTTCTGTGGCTTCGCTTTGTCATATATTTATAGTATTTATGGTATACACTAACCGAACTTTCCACTTATATCTATGCTATCCAATGAATGATTCAGCTCAATATATGATTGCTATAAAACATGTTACAACTAATTCATTAACAACTAGCTGTAAATACCTCAAAAGACACTCATCAATTTACTTAAAGATTGAATCATATCGATATTTCTCACAAGTCAATTATTTCTGTCCAGTGCTTCCTGATTTTCAGTGGCTGTCTAACTCAGGTCAATTCGTGATATTAAATCCAAACCTGTAGGCCCTGCTTTTTGATATCTGACCAATTAATGAATGAGGACGAAATATCTACTCACTACTCTCCGCTTCACATTAATTTATCGACTGTGATTATTTCTTATTGAGCATAATATAGGGCATATATAATTGCATGTTCCATAAAATTATGGTACATACGAATAAAGGATTGGTAATATCTCTTTTCTACACAAGAATTATATCCATTTTTGTCATAGTAATTGTATAGCATTTCAAAGATCAACTTCATAACCAACAATTTTCTAAATTATTTCCTTTTTAGGCCCATTATTCATGCTACAAAAATATTCCAACAGAATGTGATTTTGGTGTATTGAGAAATATTATGCTACCCCCATACTGTGTATCTGTGCCTCGGACAAGTTTATTAGTTGAACAAATTATTGGTATGTGTAGACCACAACCAGAGACATTAATGGGTGGTAAGTTTAATGAATGATAGCTTAATTCTTTATTCACATTGTATATCATTCTACTTAACTATAGATATTACTACTGATTTACTTGTATGATAGAAGGTAGATTTATATTCTTGAATATTTACATTAATAAAAGTCTGATTGAAAACGCGATGCCCATTTACTAACCATAGAATGTGAAACATGTGGTTAGTAGTAGGAAAACATGCATATTAGGCATTACTCTCTTAACGTGGAGAGATCGAATGAACATTACGGAGGTCAGCATTAGTGTGCTAAATAAAGTTCCTTATCGATAAAAGTGGCCTGGATGTATATTGAATATCTTCAACCACCACATACGTCAACGTGCAATATTAGACGGCGTAGAAGTAAGCTGCGAGATAAGGCAGTCGATCCACGGCGGGTCATAAGTCCATAAAATCTGTGACTGTCCGTGTGACCAATGTTGGTTCAAGAGATGTAGTCATGCGGTAACCGTGGAAAATGGTTAGTGACGTTGAATTCGTGTAGCTCAAGATGTTTCAGAGCAGCTCCTGTGCATTTATACCTTGTTTCTTTTAGATCCTAAGTTCAAGTATTTTTTCGAAATCTTGTTAGAATTCCATATTTTGTAAATTATATTCTGAGTGTTTATCTCATTACCGTTAGCACTTAATAGTAATAAATAAAGTACTACGCATATATCCCGTTACAACTGGTCTATCAGGGTGCTGATTGTTTAATCAAATTTTGGCTTCACTAGGTACTCATTTAATGCAATATGTAAGAATCCTTAGATTCACACTGTGTATCTGTCTGCATAGATGTCGGATGCATCTAAACTCCATTCTATGTTATTCAATAGGACAGTCGTCATTATAAAAGATTTTATCTCTGTCAAGTGCCTTCGGTGTATTTCTCTGTGGAATTTTTGGCTCATATTCTGGCTGTCATTATACTCAATATCCAGTATAGAAATGCACATTTGAGGAATCCCTGAAATGTCAGACTGAAGATAAGACTTGTGAGGATGGAGGGTGAAACTAAGGTTTCCTGACGAACACGAAAAAATCAGTTAGAATGGAGGTAATTATTTCATTCCAAAATGACACTTTCCATTAGCGTACATGCACGAGGCAGCCACCTATCAAACCAAGCATTTACAAGTCTGTCACAGAATAACTAACCAACCGTAGAATTCAGGCTAGACCAGTGTGGCTTGAGTCCTACCCATGAATCGGTGATTAACAATAACTCATGAGAGGTTTGATACTAGGATAAAACAGCTGTTTATGCCCCTGGTTTTCAGTTGTGTTCAACCGAAATGAATTGGTGAAAGATACCGTCAACTTGTGATATATTTACTTATTTTTCTAGTATAGATAAACATTTATAACAGCCTTTTTCGTTTCTGAGTGATTATGTTGTTTTTTTATGCAACACTTTAAAGTTCAAGCTCTCACAGATGAATTTTCAAGTAATGGGGATAGTCCGGAAGAATCAGGAATTGAAAGAAAATCAACAAAAGATAAGACTGATCGTGATTTTGATGGTATGTCAGAATCTCCAAATCTATGCATATTTCTTTGAGCTACTTATATAGCAAATAAGTAGTAATATTATTTTAAAGGTTTATTGCTACAATATTTTGAATATGCATTAGGTTACTTACCCACCAACTTAAGTGTACTTGCCTTATAGGATACAAGCCATTAAAGCACCATTTTTTCTAAAAGTAAGAACAATAAGTATTGTAGGATGGGGTAAGTGTAATTTATTTCTTGTACATTAAAAGGATGAACAGCAACTGGAAACAATTGGAAAGCATTGCTCAGGACAGAGTTAAATGGAGAACCCTGGTGAGCGGCTTATGCTCCTCAGTGAGGAGTAACGGGCATAAGTAAGTAAGTAAGTACTCCAATTCATCTACAAGTACAAAAAATGTGTAAATATGTAAAGTACAGTTTTACAAGTATATTGTTCAATGTATCAAACATGTAGTTATCGGACTGGATGGTAGATAATAATCGTAATTATAAGTTTAATTTGAAAGAGCATGGAATATGTGAAGGAGAGTGATCGTAATGTAATCGAATATGAGGACTAGGTGTTAATTGTTATCTATGCAGTAGGTAAAATGATAAAAATTGTTATTAACTGTCAAAATTAGAAGTAAATTAATTAGGATCAGGATAATGGTAGTGATATTTGATGGTGATGTTAGAAAATGCTATTACATAAAATTCCAAATTAATACTGGGGTCAAACATTTTAGTGAACAATCTAAGAAATTGTAAAACTAACCTAAATATTCAAAAAGGTACCTAAGAGTTGTAATGAAAGATGATGAATGTTTACAATGGTTATAGGTAAAATAAATAAAACTAACAATATAGACTTACTGATACACACTCTAAAAATATCATGAACAGAAAATGAGATGGAAAAAATTAGAAGCAAACCACTTAACATCATTGTGCCAAGTGAAATAAAACTTTCTTTTGTACATATAACTCTCAGTAAATAAGGTGGTTAGCCGCTGATTCTGGAAAATGTAGAAGTTTGACGGCATTATGTTTATATGTTATTCTGTTTCTCTTACTTGATAACGATATGACCACTGTATGTTACATATTCCGTACTGCTGTAAAACGAACTTGTAACTATGTTTATTATTCACCATTCAATCAAATAACTGCATATTTGTCACATTCAGAATTACATATTTGCACAATTTCGTGCACTTGTAGATGAATTAGTGCACGGGAAACGAATTACACTCACTTGTTCTCACAAGGCTTACCGTTCTTGTTTTGTAAACATGTTTTCTTGAAAATAAAATTGCATGGGAATCACTTCTGTGACAACAACGGAATCAAATGCTAATCTCTACATAATTAACCCAAATTCATTTTTCTGTTTAAAATTCTTTAAACAGATTACGTTCGGGTTTATGATGGCTGGGGACGCTTCCGTAAAAAACAGTGCCGGTATCTCAGTCTTGGTCGTAGTGTATCGGTGTTCAAAGTGATTGAACTTTCTTTAAAAGCTTTTCAATTACCTCCAGATGAAGCAAGAGATTATTATCTCGTCGAAATAAATGAAAAAGGTAAAAGAAGTTAGCACTGATTAATACTAACTATCCTGCATGTTTGTAATTATTTTTTATAGCAGTCAATACAAAAGAATTAGTTCACATGTCTAAAGATTCCATGCAACCATGACGAGTTAACAGTACTTACACATAATCCCTCCTCAAACCGAATATGAGACCAGCAGATCTGGTAACAAACGCCTAATTATTAGCACCACTTGGTCATCACCTGACAGTACGATTCTCACTCCCATCAACTTTTGATACAGTGGCGATCATTAATAGAAATAATTACTTCACATGCGGCACGTTTACACTCCATACATACCAACTTGTCTGAACTACACCAGTTTACCACTTCAAAATATTCAGATACTAATCAGCTGATTATTGTGATAATCGTGTTGATACCGTTTTGTGTAGATTGGTCCGAAATTTCTGCTTCTATTCTTCACAGATTAATCTCAGTTTGGTACAATTTGAAAACAAATAGAACTAGCCATTGTTTTACATTTTAGCTAATAAGTGAATACTAGGAAGAATAACCATTAGGTGCTCCATGATATTCAACCATATCAATAGGAGACCAATCCGTGAAAAATACAAATACCGATGTTCCTAATGAATTTTAAGTCAATATGGGATGTTGAACCAAACGACTGAGTAACATACAAAATCACATATGCTAAACGTATTTTTTAGATTTAAACCAAGATCCACGTAAAATTCACTATCAGTAGAAAGGGGTTTTCAGTAACGTAATAATCAGTATTATATACATAGACGCTAGAATTCCTATGATAAACTTCAGTTTGTGGGGTATTTAGTATGTTAATTTGATATCATGAATTGGTCAGAATCAAACAACCACTGACAACCAGGAAGCACTAGACAACCATTATGTCATAATATGGGACTCTTCAGAAGAGATCAAACTAAAGAACTTTAGGCTTCGTGGCAAACATTTAACCATTTGGTCACTGGATCGACATCCAACAGTTGATATTTACATTAAATTCACAATCTCTGACCGTAAAATAAATTACTTTCCAAATTGCACCAATCGATGTAACTATAATAGGGGCATACAAGAGACTTTGGTGATTTTCAGACCAATAGTGAACTACATGAAATCAACATCCACTAATTGAAGTTAAACACAGCAGTGTTTTATAAATTTTAAATTAATTCGCGATATATTTGCGAGACGTCATCCAATGCTATTGGTAGGTAACTACCTTACACCCTGCATCGTTAAACTCCATTGATCACGTCTTTTCACTAGATCTTTAAGGAAGTTAGTCACTAGTGAGCTGATATCGATCGTAATTAGATGTTGTGGCGATTGTTGAATTTTAACATCATATTTAGTAGTCGGAGGACTAGAAGATTAAGAACCTTCTACATTAACAAGGCAATAAAAGTTTACAGAAAACATACAATTAGTAATATGCTTAGAGAATCTGAGTATATTGCTAAAAATAGCATCTCCTGTTAAAACGACAAATATGAACTTAAGTAGTTAAAGCCGGTGTTAATAAATATTCATTCAATTAAAGTACATAAGTAATTATTATGTTTTTAAAAAATGAAAATTCAGTATTCCACCGATAAATATATTGAACTTCGTAGTTCCGCGTTACTGTTATACGTAAAATAGGCCAACAAACAATGGTGATAAATTGTCTGTGCTATTTACTTAGTAATAGTAAGTAGTATAATTAATAACTATAAATTGAATAAAGAATAGTCAAATAATTAATAGATCCTTAATTATGTTTTGCAAAACAATTGAAATTGTAAACATTAAATTGTGTGTTGTTTACACTTCTGTGCGTACTTCAGTAATCGCAGTTGCATAAAATACCTGAAACCTTTATATTCAAAACACAATTATGAACATATCATTATCAAGGGTAACTTTGATAATTTCAAATAAATTGAACATTTTGTTAAATCCAACTGCACTTAACAAAAGGGAAGGCCTTTCTATCCACCTAACATGGACTTTCTATCCAACTAGCCACAATTAATGTAGATCGAATCTCATACACATGAACATACATACAATTTTATTTTCACATATTCACATATTTTCCTCTTTACATTACACTAACATTTACATACATGTCTCATTTCAAACCACTTTGACCCATATTGACTTGACATCATAACACGATCAAACTCGCATTTTGATTGTACGAGTTTATTTTCTTTTTGATTTGTTTCATTGTGTATTATTTAATCTTGTGTTAATTAAATTCGGTTATTCATTTCTCTGTAGAAGCGACTTGCACTAATCCGCGAAACGTCAGAAATTTTAATTTCTACTCATTGGAATTATACATATACACTTATATCACTTATTTTACAAACACTTATAAACGTTAGATAAGTAAGAGAAGTAGAATGATAGTTTAGATTACATAATGGATGATGCTATTGAGAACACTCAAAATGAACACTAAAAGGTGCTTGAGAGATTGATAAGAACAGAGGAGGATACCATTTTGATTACGTGTATGTACTTAATATCCCTACACATGATGTAACACCATGAGTTGTGTGTATCAAGACGATTTACAATACTGTGTTACAAATTACTGCAACCCTGATAAGTAGTCTTCTGCAATGACTATCTTCTCTAGGTTCACTGATAGAAACCTATAATTAAAACTACAACCAAAAAGAATGGCTACTATTACACAGAAAAGTTTTTATGAACCTTGATTTAAAAAATGATAGGTTAGCTGACATTTGAGAAACTGACCTCTAAAATCTCAGTGGGCAACTTTCTGCACGTATAAACTAGGTATTGTCTTCTCTCTTCTTCCCCCTTCTACTTCCCAACTAGCTTCTAATTCGTGGTTGTGTAAAGCACAAATTCTTACGTTGAACTACATCTGGTCCTACCTGTAAGTTTACTTAATCGCATGGAGTATGGTATGTCAGCTACACATAGGTAACGATTTCCAAATGTATCTTCAAAATGAAAGTGTTTATTGATCACTAGGTCAATGTTGATACATCATATCACTGTTCATCACCCTCTACTCCTCCCCAACACCACCTGAAACATTTCTTCAAAGTTATCTGCATTGTTCAATGACTTAGCTCAAAAGAAGTAAGAAATTATTAACTTCTGAGTTGTGGAGATGTTAACAGTTTACAGTTGAAACCTTGTACTATGTGTAAATGAGCAACACACACTGGCTATCACTTTACTATGGTCTCATATTGATTTTCTGACCTAATCACGCGTTAAAATTACATATGCATTATTGAAGTAAATAACAATCATAGGAATATTTACAGACACATCCTTTATTGTTAAAAGATAGTTTTAGTTTACAACTTGATAACAGCTGGAAAACAAAAGGCCTAACAATTTAAGCCAGAGATCTGTTTCACACAAGTTTTTTAGAGTCTTGGACAATCTACACCCATGGTAATTATGCTACAATCACTGTGTTAAAAGTTCACTAATTTGAACATTGATGTCATTCCTATAAGTTACTGTTTTTCTTTTAATGTTGACGACAACACAGGAAGTAGGAAAATTCATTGTAAACCTAGTTACTAGAACTTCCACAAGTACTTAATTCCAACAATTGGAAATCTTTCATGGATTTTAATTTGTTCACGAATTGACAGTATGGTTTGCGAACTAAATTAAATCATTAAAGAAGTAATGGTACTTTCACTAAGTCTTTTACATGGTATCGAAACCATTGAATTCTTTTAATTTTATATCCTTATATATATATATACATATATACATATATATATATATATATATATATATATATATATATATATATAATTGATATTACTACTTAATTCAGATGGAAGTGAGCATAGATTGCATAGCTCTGGTTGTTTTAAATCTCAGTTACAATTTGAAACTCGAAGACCACAGATTTTATTACGTTCACGTGATCGTAATCAAGATCGTGAATATATTCAAACATTTCCTGGAACATTGGAGTAAGTTTATTTAATATTGTATAAATGTTTAATCGTATTTGTATTATTTACAACACTATTTCCTATTGATGTAATTGAGACCAATTAGATAACATATGTCGTAGTTCTAAATGACTATAAATTTTGTAAACAGGCCTACATAAGCAGGATACTGACCTTAAGAAAACTCATAATTATTGTGGTGTCTCTAGCATCATCTTTATTCATTGCTGTGCGAGACATTCACGTAATAGTCTGTGATACACAACTTTACTTTATTCTAAAAGTAAAAGTATGGATCGTTTGATGGTAGATGAAGTAAATGCAATAAAATAGAATTTGGAATGAAAACTTTCTTTTGCATTATTTCAGGATATCTTCTTCACAATTAACACCATCTTGATACCTTATCATCATTCAAAGTAAACAGCAAACAATCATGTTCTACTGTTATAAAATTTACTGAAGCCATATAAGTCAACTATCTTAAACCAGATATATGCGTTTATGGTAGTCGATGGTAAATCTTTCAACTCGTTGATAGCGCTAGCTTTGTTCTTAATTTGATTGCATCTTTTTCATAATCTTAAATTTAACCGGTCTATCTAACCTTAATGTCGACCACCATTACGCAATCATTTAAAATATTTAACGTTATTATTTCCGACTTCCATTTTTGAGGCTCTGAAATTGTCACTTAATAATGATATTCTCAATGACAATATATATTATTCATTTCTACTAACTTTACTGGAATCTTTGATCTGCCATTATGATGTTACATATTGATCCACAACTAATTTCACTACATTAAGTGATGGAAACTGGAAGAAGTGAAATATGATTTATCCTATTCTGTTGCAATTTTTATGGTTCCTGGAGTACTGGAATTCTTTGTCTCTAGTCAATAAAATGAAATAAACGTAACTATGATAAGGTTTATACTTCAATGAATACATTGTTATTAATCAGAGTTAGTATCCCTCCGACGTTGTTGTTATGGTCTGAAATTGACTAGTCATTGTTGATTTATGTACATTGTATGTATGTTGTCTCGGTAGAGTGTTAGCTTACATGTTTTATTAAAGTAGCATTATGGTTACCAGGCAAAACTGAAAATGCCCGTTTTGCCTTATACGAGGCACGCAAGTTGGGTGGACCTATATATACTACAATCCAAGTACATCCAACTAACAAATAGCAATTAGGGAGAAAGATTTGTTTGTTTATGAGCTAAAATTCTGCGTTATCGTCAACTTTCAAGTTTCGTGTCATAGTGAAGACGTATTCTGTCCATTATTTTCATACTACACTTAACACAATGAAATGACTTAGGTTTTTTGTTTATATTTTGTTTTTATTATTAGTCAATTCACAGATGTTGAACTGCTACCAATACAAATCTCTGTGACACGTGATACTACAGTACATGACATTATTGTACAAGCATTGAAAAGATTTGGACTTGAGGTAATATCATATTTCTTAGCGGGTTTCTCTAAATATGTTGCGTAACGTTTCGAATAATATCAATATTGATTATACTCTTTTAAGTTGTACTATACATTCAGTTGATTGAATTTCTTTATATATACATTTTTCGTGTTCTGCATTAATAAAGTGTATTGTTTACGAATACAATAAATAAGTGCTGCAAATACGCAGTTTGAGTTCATTTACTCCCATTTTCTTCTGGTTAATTAACTTACTTTAGATTCTGCCCCAGGGGTGCGCACTGCTGAGGAGTTCCACACTAGTACCAAACAGCTGTCTAGTGCTCCCTGGTTTTCATTGGTACCCTACCAATATCAATCTGTGACTTAACTATAACTAGCAGTTTTTCTTAATCAAGAATTGTCTTTTCTATTAAAAGGCTTACTGTTGTTGAGTAGTAGTGGTAGTTGAATTCTAACTAGTTACTTTTAGATTCCCTAGCTGGATTTGATTCACTAATTTGTGAATTCCTTGCAGATATTCTAAGAATCGTCGTATGTTATCTATGAATTGTAATTTTAATTAATTATGGAGCTGGAGACAATATTGTCGAAAAGAAAATTTTCCTTACCTTTATATCTATATTTATTCACAACTGTCCTTTATGAATATCATCCAGTGTTGAACAGCAGTACGTGCTAGATGATGACACAAATATTATCAAAATTATGGTTTGAAATAAAGTCTTTGATTAAAGTTACATTATGATATGAACAGTTGGCCGACTAAATCGATGGTAAATTGATAAACATAGCTTGATAAGACATACTTGATGATGAAACTGAAAGCGTTTCGAATGATCTTCACGATACACCTTTATATATTTGATATTTGTTATCTCAGTCATGCGAATAATCTCGGAAGTTCCATTTTATCTACGAACTCTGATAAATTAATTTAAACAACGTTTTGGTTTATCCAACTTAATTTTTTCTAGCATTTGGATTCAGGTAGATTTCAATTGGTTGAAACTAATCTTGATCGTGGACTTGTTGAACGTGTTATGTCACCAGGTGAACATTTGTGGACAATATTAGAACGTGTTAAACGTGAATCTGTTCGTGCATTACGTTTAACACGATTTTACTTACAACCAATTGAAGAATCTAAAGGTCCTGTTGTTACACTGTTTGTTGGAAATTTGAAAAAAGGTTTAAGTCAACGTTTATATGAACGAATTTTACTTGAACGACTTGGTATAGAAAATAAATGGGACTTTATTGGTGAGTTATTTCAATAATTCCATTCCTAGTAATATTGACTTCAATAATAACTACTGTTAGAAATAGATAATAACAGTTGGCTACTAGTTAGCATATGTTTGCATTGTTGTTGTTATAGGCTTGATCATTATATATTGTCATATGTTCATCCTTCCTAAATTGCAGAGTTAATACACAAGTATGATTACAATCAGGGTGAGGTTCCTAAGTGGAATCCAGGATGCATATATATGCTTATTCCAGATTCGTTAGCTGGATATACTTGCATTTGAGTGTTGATTTTTGAGTTTCACTATGAATATCAACACTGCAACTCGTGTTCATCCAGCCGACAAGTGTCAGATGATATGGATCATTATGTTTTTTTTCACTTTTCAGCCATAATCCTACTTTAATCCTAACTGCGTACTGCTCAAGTATGTAGTTATTATATTCTATGTTTTACGGATGACTATATCTAAAATCATGCAACTGTATAGAAATATATTGTTGCGAAACAAGTTATGTTTTATAAATTCGATCAGAATCAGCCAAGAATGTGTTTCTAGTAAACACTACTTTAAGTTTTTAAATTACACTCCCTAAACTTGCAACCCGAAGGTTTGATTTTCAGATACTATTGAAAATGTATAAATTCCCACTCATGTATCCTTGTTTTATGGATAGTTGAAACAGTGAAAAACCTTTTTACTTTTTTGTTTTCTTAAAAGTCTGGGTCTGGGTTAAATGTATTTAGAAAGTGTAGCATAAACCCTATGACGTACGCTGGCTAATTTTCTTAGCATTTTCGAATCACTAGTCATATCATTAATATACATTAATTAGGTAGTTCTCATTAATCTGGATGAATGGTTTGTTGAAAGTAGTCTGCTATACATTTACATATGCATGCCATATATATGGAAGGTGCTTAGGGGCTGTAATTAGTCAGCAAGCAAGCTTGAACTAGACTTCTTTCTACTCATCCTTGTCAGCAAGGCGTTTTTACAATTTTGAGGAAACTTAAGTTCTATGGTGATTTCGATCCGGCGACACCCAGTTTTGCAATCTGTAACTGTTACAGTATAGCATTTTTGGCCGCTACTGACCCTCCGTGAGACTAAGTAATTCATATATTGGTAATTATTATTTTCAAGTGAACTTGTTTAAAGTTATGGTGAAGCATGTGGTGAATATTTTGAATACATTTTGTGTATCTAAGCCATGTTTGACGCCCTGAATATTCCCCTTAGTCCTGCTGTTGGTGCTACTTAACGATTTTGAAATACATCTTTTAACAAAATATCTTTGGAAAATTGTCATCTCCCTGCATGTTATTATAATATACCTCCCGTTTGCACATCCACTTAAAATCAAAAACACCGCTTTTGTGTTAGGGGATTGCTAGTAACAATCATTCTATTTTGATCAGTATTCTTAATTAAGGAATGTCTACATTCCTAAAGTAAATGACGCTTATCATTGAGTTTAACACTCAGAAACACTACTTCCTAGCTATTCTGTAAAGGTTGAGGTGTTCACGCTAGGTAATTGTTTTCTAACAACCAGTATCATATTTTCCAGAACTTGGTGCTACATTAAGACAAGATCGGTATGATTCAATTAGCCCATAAGATGCGTCAGTAGGTCTCGTTACCGTGTCGCGTATATACTTAAAAACCGAATAGGGAATGCATGATTTCGGAGTTAGTGTAATTAATACTTTGTCATTTGCTCCATTTTGTGGTGCAATTTACCTTAAAAGTATTTACGTTATTCATGTCGCTTATCATTTACACTTAATTCCATTTGAATTGTTTCATTTTTATCTTATTCCCTATACAGAAGTGATCTATTATGATTTTGGCAGTTTAGTATTAGTTTATTTGAATGCAGAACGTGCTGATGAAGCATATCATATATTGAAACAAAGTACATTTGAAGATCGACCAATTCTAGCTATGATATTGCCTAGACTGAAACCAAGTAAATTACCAGATGATATCAAGCCTTTATTAGTGTTAGTTAATGTTAAATCAGGTGGTTGTCAAGTAAGTGACTTGCCTCCGATTTTGTTAACTTTTTGTATCATTTGTCAGCTTAATAGATTTCATTCCATGCTGTTTTATGTCTCTTCTGTAAGCACATGAACTGAGATCATCAAAGCCCCACTTTATAAAATGTTATGGTACATTAGTCTTTTAACTCTTCGATAAGTACTTACACATTGTATCGTCATAATTGTCCCTTCTCTTGAAGTCTTCGATGAGTAACCTTTCCACTGAATACATCGTTTCTCGACTTTAAATGTTCTGTTAAGATCTCCATAAATGCAACTTCTTAAGAGCCATTCAGACTATGGCATACAGATCAAAAGGAATAAGAAACATTTGAAGCTAGAAAAATCAATTAGATTTCTAAAAATATATATATGAAGTAGTATTGAAACTATATCATACTACATGCATATTGTTTGCATTATAGCCTAAGAAAATATCTGTGCTTTACTACATATAGAAAATAAAAATGTATGGAGTGTCTTTCGCAGAGCTGAACCTCGACATTTCATTATTCCTGATGGAAAATGTCTCTTTTATATTTTTTTAAATAGGGTGCTGATTTAATCACTTCGTTTCGTAAATTGTTAAATCCTCATCAAGTCTTTAATTTAGATTATGGTGGTCCACTGCCAGGTCTGCATTGTTTTCGTCATTTGAAACAATTTAAAATACTTGTCTGCGGCGGTGATGGTACAGTTGGTTGGGCTTTATCATGTTTAGATAATGTTGGTCAAGATGCTGCATGCCAAACACCTCCAATGGCTATATTGCCATTAGGTACTGGGAATGATTTAGCTAGAGTTTTACGCTGGGGTTCAGGTTATACTGGTGGTGAAGAACCATTAACTATATTAAAGTAAGTGAAATAAGTTAATAATGAATCACATTTTCAACTAAATAGAAAATGTTCTCTAACTTTTGTACCGCCTATTTCATATTCTTTTTTCATTATCCCTACATCAAAAGTCCCTTGACATTTTCTGGAAGATAATTCACTTATAGTGAAAAGATACATTTTTAACACTTTGAGTCTGTATTTATCAAGTTGAATGTAAAATTGAGAAGTACATTTGCATATCCTAAATAATAGACAATCATCACAGTGTTTCTAATTGATCATGATGTTGAATGTTTATATTCCAACGGAACTAATAGTGTTCCCTGAAATTAGATAAAATTTCGAAATGTATAGTGCTTTAAATCTTTATTAAAGACAAAAAGTTTCCCAGTCGAAAGTTTTGTCCAAGCATCAATAATCCATTGTGCAATATTTAATACACAATGAAATCAGCGTCGTTTACCTTTCCCCCTAGATCTTTGATGGCCAAAGACAATTGTGTAAACAAGGTTAAATCGTTGTTAATGTTCTATTAAACATTTAAATGATCATTTGAAAAAGAAACTTGCTAAATCAACTGAACGGTTGAACTTGTCAACATAAACGTCAAGATAGTTTTGTTGTATGTTGATGAAACTTGGAGAACTACTAAAACCATATTTCAAACGGTACAAGTAGTTATAAACAGTTGTTTCCTCAAGATACTCCATATACGCTGGGTAGACACCAAGAGCAGCAACCGAGTTTGGCAGAGAAAAAATCAACTATTCGTTGTGGATGAAATTAGGAAGTAAGGCTGTAGGTGAGTAGGATGCGCATTAAGGATACCAAATTGTGTCGCAAGCAAGCACCGACTTAGGACGTTCAAGGATAAAGGAAGGAAGGAAGGAAGACCAGAGAACACATTACCCCAACAGCTGGAGACAGACATCGAAAAGAAGAGAAGCATTTGGGAATAACTGGAAAGGCTGGCCCAGGTTAGAGGTGGTCGGAAAAGGGTTCTCGGCGTAAGAGGCAAATGAATAAAATGAATAAATCAACTGAGCAGTGAGTCACAGAGAGGTTAAGTGACTTTTCATAAAGCTGCTGTGTAGATGCATGTAGATGATATCATACTTAAAGGATTCAGGCTAGCCCATAACTGTGACTTACCTATATTGCACAAACTTGATGGTGCGTTAAGGCTAATATTAACAATTATTGGTTCTCTGTTTCTCATATTCTGTTGTATGTCAGCGAGACACTTGGGATTGATTTTCTTGAAGATAGTTGTTCAAATTTTAAGGGACATTTTTCAACTAACTACAGCACTGAAACTTGTGTATCAAATGTGTACCACTTCAGTTTAGCAACACCTTATATAGTAAAATTAAACAGCTATATGTAGTCTATCTATCCTAGTCTTAGGTGTTTTTATGGCTAATCTTAAATAAAGATAAAGTTGACAATTTGTGTACGTAAGGTATATTAATGGTATCAGTCAAGACCTCCCGAATATGTTATTTGCAATGGAGCATAAACGTGACAGCAACTTTCGCTTTCTAGATCTTGTTATCAGAAGTAATGAAAACGATAGAATCCAGTGATATATTCACATAGCATTAATTTTGCTTGGACTTCAGTGGCATTATCACAATAAACCACAAACGAGTTATAGTTGAGAAGCTGCTGGGAGAAATTATGGTAAAAGAAAAGGATCAAAATTCTTTTGGAAGGAAGGGGGGGTTAGTGGATTTTCACAAAGTTTTACTGTAAATGCAAAACGATACTAACAAATGGTATGGTGTCTTGCTGTCTTTCTACAACTTTTCATCTTAAAATCTCTAGAAACGTTGGATACGTCTTCTACACATAGCGGAAGCCATCGGTATCCATATTCTCAAACCGGATATGTGCCTACATAAGAAATTTGTACAGCCTCTTTCCTTGTCTTGGCCATCGTAATAGCCAATGCTCAGACTCTTTACAAATAACTTATTCCACTCAATTCACTCATCATGATTATTTTTGTTATAAATACCACGTAATACAAATCTTTTCATAACTTTAAAAAATTTGTCACCTCTTAATTGTAACTTAATTGTAACTCATACGTAGCCATCAGATTTCCTATAATTATTTTATCGGTTTCTTGTCAATAGATATTATGTAATCAACAGTATGCCAACCCATTCTCTTATCATATGGAAACTTTTACAAAGATAATTAACTTATTTACTATCATGTCTTAATTGCCTTGTTAATTAATTATAATTATTTTACAAAGACACCTTTGAACCTATAAAATAATTATGTAACACACCATCAATTGTTTGGTAATGATTCTACACCTATTGTAAACTTACATATATTAGTGTAGAGCTATGATGAGAAGCTAATTGAAAAGACATTTCTTCGCTCCTCTAGTTCTTTCTTAATGCCTAAATGGGAATTTTTTCATTACAATTAGATCTAGTGTTGTTAATCAGATGTTGGATTCTACTGAAAGTGATATTGACTAAGTAAAACTTTGTAAAATGAGGTGAGTGATAATTAAAATACGTCATATAGTAACAATAATAATATTAGAAAGAATTGTTGATTTGTTTGGTTTTTAAAAAGGTTACGAAGTAAATAAAAATTATCAGAGAAGATTAAGTGATGTCCAAATTCACTGGGTATACGTGAGTAATAATAATAACTGTAATAGCTTGGAGAATACGAATAAAGAAAATAATTTAATTATGCTTATTATGTCAAAACAAGTTTATTCAGTGTACAGATTTCTTTTCAATGAATTCATTAGCAAGCTGTACAATCGCTGAGGAGTCCCATCCTTGGACAAAACAGCGGTTCAGTGCCAGACCAATTGAGGATATTAAGTTGACATTCAGCAACCTCAACGACACTGAATTATAGTAGTGAACTGTTGATATTTTTGACAATATCTCTGGTCAATCGTGATGGGTGGTGCTTTGAGCATCTGGCAGTGTAATTTGCTCCACATGAGCAGTTAAACTGGCAGATATAAAATCTATATCCAAATATCCTTGATATCTATATGATGTAGTGGCTTCAGAAGTGGCTATTTTTGTGTTTGTTAATTTTGAACTCATTATTGTAGAACCCGATGAGAATTTATCAAAAGGAATATTCTTCTTTCAAATTTCTTTATTTTGATAAGCATGAGGGTTTTTAAACAAATATTGTGATGTATAGATTTTATTAAGAATAATTTCGATTTCTGATTTGATATCGTGGATCTGTTTGGACCAGATAACTTTTAAAATCTATGAAGTATAAGGCGTTTGTTTTGTCTTAACACAAAACGTATTAGTAGTTAACACTTACGTTCCAACTAGAGATCGAATCTATTGAATATCAGTTTAGGGACTAAAGGTTAAGCATCTTCTGAAAAATATGAATAACCCTCCCCGAACTTAATTGTTTATTGTAATTTTATTGCTTTCGACCATTTTTTTAGAGATGTTGTTGAAGCTGAAAGTATTCGTTTAGATCGTTGGACTGTTGTAATTAAACCAGATCAAGCTGAAAAAGATGCACAAAAGAAACAGTTACAGATTGAAGCAAATTCATCTAATACAAATGAAGATTCTAGTCGAATATTTGTTATGAATAATTATTTTGGTCTTGGTATTGATGCTGATCTAAATTTAGATTTTCATATGGCACGTGAAGAGAACCCAGCAAAATTTAATAGCAGGTAAATAAGTTAAATTACATTTGTACTGATCATATAATTTTACTATTATTCACTTTATATGTGGTTGTATTATAATGTAATTCATATTTTATTTATCTCAGTACTGACATGAAGGAGAAATTTTTTTGATTCATTATGAAGATACTCACTTTCCAATTGGATGACTTATTCTTAAACTTACCATCCAAACGGCATCCTTATCAGCAGAAACTAAAGGAAGTGAGCTACTTAATGTTTCTTTACAAATTAATAGAGTCTTCAGTTGACTGTCTATTAGACTGTGATTCTTAAGTTGAAAGATGGCTAATTAGTTATCGATTCCATGTTTAACTAACTCTTTGTATTAGTAGAATCCTGCTGATCAGGTTACTTTACTGTTATTAGCCTAAATGAATGAATATTTCAAGGATTATATTTCAAAATGACCAAGAAAAAGTGTAACTATTGTTGTCAGCATAATAATTAGCCATCCTCTAACCTCAACACAAATAGCTTAGACTATGAATTTGAGTAATGCATACGTTTGATTCCATGTAGAACATAAGTTACCTCTTGAGTAACAGTACATCTCGCTGACTATTGGAGAATAGTACGAAACCTGTATCTGACGTTTTCTATCGACTATTCCTATATATCTATTATTGTAATACTTCTAATAGTTTTTAAAACAGTTTTTCTGCTAATAATTCTGTTTTACAGTTACAATAAATTTTGATAAATTGTAATTAACAGTTTGTTTTAAACGTAATCACCTTTTTACTGTGTTCACTGTGCGATTACGATGAGTGATATAGTTACCAAGTATCATCAGTACTCATCAAACATGAATATTTTCAAGAACAAATTCACTAAAATTTCAATTTTTTTCTGCATTCTAACGACTTTCCTAAAAAAAAAAATGAATTACTTCTACATTGATTAACAAGTTTCTCTGGTTCAGTAGCTCAGAATATAGGATATTTGTTGATTTAACCGAAAAATATTAGGTCAGAATTTCATCGTAAGCATTAATATCAAGATATATCCAGCTGACGAGTCTAAAATAGAACTGCAACAATGGCTTCTATTCTATTACTGACCATCATATCTGTGTATTCTTCTGCATATTTTCGATGATTAACCAACTATTTAATCAAATGCATCCAACTGATTTTCATAGTATACTGTATTTTTTTGTTTTCTTTTTATTTCTTAACATCAATTAGAATTCATAACAAAAGTGTATATTTAAAAATGGGTTTACGTAAAATGGTCAATCGTACAAAATGTAAAGATTTACATCAAAATATTATTGTTGAAGTAGATGGTCGTCAATTAGATTTGCCACCATTAGAAGGTGTAATTATTTTGAATATTTTATCATGGGGTGCTGGTGCTAATCCATGGGGTGTTGAAAAAGATGAAGCATTTACAACACCGACACATTTTGATGGACAATTAGAAGTTGTTGGTGTTACAGGAGTTGTACATATGGGACAAATATTTTCTGGTCTAAGAACAGGTATACGTCTAGCACAAGGCGGTCATGTAAGAATAACATCTTTTCATCTTCATAAAATTTATTTTTTTTTATTGAAAGATGGAGGTCGTGATGAAAAATATGTACTAATTGTTATGTAAACAGTAGATAGGGTTTATGTTCGTCTTGTTATTGCATCATCAAAATTTATCAAAGGAACAAATTGTTTTAAAGTAGATAGGGTGACAAAATCGACATTAATTATCAGAATTTCAGGTATCATACAGACTACTTAATTTTTTGAAGGTGTGAAATTTGTTAGATTACTATCCCCCCCCTCCCACTTACCTCGATCCCTTCCTGCCCCCTACTATAACTAATCAAAAACGTATTTATAAATGTCCAATCAGGAAACCAATTCCAACTCAATAAAATGGGCGTTTCTGATGTCTGTTTTCCAATTTACAACTTTTACCAACATAGTCGAGTCGGCTTGTATATCAATCTCAATGTCAATCTCGTAATATTTTACAGGTGTTTTTGGGTGTTGGGTTTCGACCGAAAATGTTAGACAATTAATTGTGCATGGGAATGAAGCGTTCTCTTATTTTATTATCAGTGACAGTCGTCGTAAAACGAATAACTTTTACATCAAGTACATGTGCAGGATGAAAATGCAGAGACCGACAACAGCCTCATTATGTCAAAGGTTATTTCCCCCAAATACCGAGTATCTAATAATATAGACAAATGATTGATGTGGATTCGGATCCTTCGTGTTGATAAAGGAAACATATGCAGTAACAAGGTGGTCGATCAACCATAATCACGATCTTGGTGTGTTGTTCCACACAGAAGACCATGGTTTCATCAGTTGATAGAAGATCAGATAAGGAGTATCTGTCCATTATTGATACCCGGATCTGCAGCATTTGCCGTAATTAACTTTTTGCGCATACAACTTACTAAAAGAAAACAATCACACAGGATGTCTTCAGTATGTGTCTGTTTATTCAACATAATAGGCAGTTCGGATATATCAACCCGTATCGTTGAACTTGAGAGGGAGGGAGAAGCAGGGACCGCACCTTATGCAGACAATAAATTTTAGTGTTACTTTTTCATATCACGTGATTAGAACAACTTGGCTTACCGTTTCTCAAATTTTTCATATATTGAAAGTAGCTACATGCGTAACAAGGAAGGCATATCACTTTCCCACTTAGCTGTTTGGGATATGTAAATGAAAGCAACGTTATTAGCTTTCGGGTTTGTAGCTCGAGAAAATGCAGAGTTAGTCGATATATTCCTAGCTTCCGTTCGCGACAGTGTTATGTCATATGACTTATTAGTAAATAAACTGTCGCATTGTATTAAAATATCAAGTGTGCATTTCATACTTTCTCATCAAGTAAACTTTCTAGGACCGAAAATCACACTACGTCATATGGTCCCACATAGTGTAGGGGTGGGGGGAAGGGCTAGAATTAAAATTTCTTAAGTGTTTACGGTACATGTCAATATTTCCTGAATTCAACTAACACATTTTAAAGTACTGATGAATATTGGTGATTGATTCACTGATAAAGACAATAATGAACAGATCATGGTGTCTATGATGAAATATGATCGTTGTTTACGAAGAATCGAAGCAATGCTTCAATTTCACAAAATGTAGCATTTTTTATGTTTTCAAATAGTGTATATTGTATATTCATGACGTGTCATTGTCACATTTCCTAGTCACTGATGCTAATAGTTATAAAGATATTGTAATAATCTCTGTATCTGTGATTTGCCATTAGTGTCTTCTATGTATCACACCAGATACATAAGGAACCATAAGGGAAATGACACAGTATAAATCGTATTACTACAGATTATCACAATGAAACTTATCATTTGAATTGTAATTCTGTAAGTCAGGTAGTCAAAGCAATGCAGAACATTCTTTACTACAAACTTTATTCAAGTTGTGCACATAGAAATCAAAACTAACGATCAACCCTAATGAATGATATAATATAAGGCAGAGAGATCTTTTAATGACTAACAGTTTGTGACTTCATGTCGGTTGAAATGATAAACATAATTGGTCAAAAATAAATAAGTCTATGCCAAATACAAACCTGATCGATTATTATGTAATGGTATAAAAGAGTAAAATTTTCAACTAATCAGATCACAATAATAAACTTTATACACCTTGGAAAATCTTTACCTACCAACGAAATTGATTTTCACTTCAAACAATCACTAATTTCATAAAATCAATGTGTTTCGTACTAGATGTTAACATATAATAAGGCTTAAAGGAATCATTGAAGGTTCCATTATGAATAAGCATGAATGGCAATAAAAGATGAAAAGATGAGGAGGCGAAAACGAAAGGACGCAAAGTAATCACCATGGTACTACTACCAATAATAATAGCTTTATGCAATAGTATGTTTACTACAATATGAATTTTCAGCATACAGTGTCTCAACAAGTTACCCTTTTATCATGTGCGCATACGATTTTATTTACACCAGCTTGTGTTCACAAAAGTAGCAACACAACCACCACACCTTTTCTTGATGACAGAACGATCCTGACAAAAAATCTGAAACTTATTTAGCGATGCCAAATTGTCATCATACAGGTCATATAGCCAAGATTCTTTTACTGTGATTAAACCACAGTTACTATATGTATTTCAACTAAGGAGAAATTGTAAGTAGTCCACTTTTCTAATAAGGGATCTGCAGCTAAAACTAAAAATTTCAGGAACAGACATTTAATGAATATTGATCCTTCTTAACGCATGTTGTTAGCCACCATGATGTTTGCGTTTAAATCAAACTGAATTACTCACGATAGGTCGTAAATTTTTTATAAAGTCGAGTGAGTACACAATGCAATTTTGGGACATGATTGAGCAACTAAAACAAAATAGGAAGCCAAAAAAGTAACTTGCTGAGATATTTGGGAAAATGATAGCCCAAGATTACAAACAGGCCGCCCGAATGCCAGATGAACCACGAATTCCTTTTGTATGCATAAATTTGGGTTTATGCGATGGATAGTGACTGTTTTTGTGTAACATAGAGGTCTGGGATTATTCTGCCTACTTAATACTCAGAAGGTAGCACCAGGATTCACTGAGTGACTTGTGTACATTATTAACATGCCGAATAACTAAATCCATGAAAGTCTAGAAATAATCAGTCATAGAACCCTAATTTATTTTGAAACAGGTGTCTGATAATCTCCAGTTTTCTGTGATAACCAAACTACTGCCAATTTAAAAAGAAGAAAATCTCATCGCACTAAACTAATTTCCATGATTTCGTTGGTTACTCATCTCATTGAAAAGTTGTCTTTCTTTCTTTTGTAGATACGAATCACAGTGAAATGTGATATTCCAGTACAAGTTGATGGTGAACCATGGATTCAACCTCCCGGTCAAATAATAGTTTTACGCTCAGCTTTAAAAGTAAACGAATATTTTTCTGAAGTATTAATGATTGAATTAATTAATTAGCTAAATTGGTGGAAGTGGGAATTCTGCCATCGGTTGTCGACCTAGTTATACTAATTAATTAGCATCATATACTTAATATAAATATTTAATGCATATGATTTTACATATTTTTTAACTACACCAGTTTGAATAGTCTAGCATATTTCACTAATAAAGTGTACCTAATTATATCACAATTAATCAACTTTACTTAGTACTGCCACTTCTACATTAGCATGGTCTCAGATTAATCGTAATGTCGAATTACAGTTGTGTTGGCAATGTGAAAGTCCCCCTTCCTCTTAGGAATTATTAAATGAGTACATTGATGATTTTGGACAATATCATTTTAAAGCTGCTATCTAAAAACGATGTTCTCATTATTGGAGGGGAAGTAGATTTTGAAGATAACATCTGGTGAATCATTAATTTACATTACAGAAATTTACTAAAATAATAGTATCTCTCGTGTTTCGTGCAATGAACATACAAATAAAGTTGAGATTGAACACATAATCATAGGCAGAGACAGATAATTGATTAACCATGTTGGGAATCTTCAATGACTGAAGCTGTTGCGTCATGTATTAAGCAAGCATAACCACCGCTTATTACATTGAGCTAAAAATCAACTGTACTATATTATTTACAATTGTTTGACAAAACTCATATCTGATGCTATCCAAACAGTTATCGTCAATCATCTAGTATCATGATAAAGGCTATCGATTTTTCTACAATTTTTCTCTTAATCTGAACTTTTTTATCCACCTTGGATTTTAGTAGAATATTTCATAAATTCACTCTTTGTATTCATAGAGAACTTTCGCAATTGATGTTGGCAGGATACCATTGAAAACCAGGGAGCACTAGACAGTTGTTTCGCTCTAGTGTGGAACTCCTCAGCAGTGTGCATCCCAGATTCCGCGCCAGAGGCTTCAGGTTGATGGTGATTACCTAACCCTCTGAACCACTGGGTCGGTATCCAATCAATCTGTGATATATTCAGTCAACAAATCAAAATAAGTTCATACAATCAAAATGCCAATTTGATCGTGTCATGTCGTGAAGTGAGATACGCTTGTATATGTTAGTGTGATGTGATAGTTTGTGGAAAATATATGTGAAATGAAGATTAAATTATGTATATGCTCACATGAGAGAAATTTGATGTATTATGATTATGATCGCTTGCAATGAAAGTCCATGTTGGATGAATTGCAAGACCTTCCATTGTATTAAGCGCAGTTGAATTTAACAATATGTGAAGCACTTTAACTATTCGTCATTCGTTCTAAACGGAAAATGATTTGCATACTTTTAATATCAATTTTATGGTTGTAGTAGATAGCATGTATTGCTATAGCTGATTTGATCTGTAATTTTTCTAGTTTAACATGATTATTAGGAAGTCGTTCAGTGTAACTTTTATATTATTTGGCACGAATTTTGATTTCTCGAGAAGACTCTCCAATATAGAAAGTATCACAATCAACACAACGTAGCTTGTAGACACAATTCTGTGGCAGGGATCTTGTCCTTTATTTTAACTGATGCACCTCCAAGAGTTATGGTAGTTTTCTAGAATGCTTGAATCCCATGTTGTTTTAGAATCCTTTGCAATCCATCCGTTGTGCCATAGTGATAAGGTAGAGCGACGGTACTAATCTATGACATTTCAGTCGACTTATTATTAGTCAATAATAGGTTGTTTCGTATTTGTATATTGTTAATAATACTCACTAAAAAAATTATTAAATCGTAAGATGTCAATTATATTTTTGTATTCAGTTTCCTTATCATCTTTGGATGCTATTAGTTTATTGGATCTTCTGAATAAGTTTACGGCTAGGGATAACATTTTCACTGAATGGATATGCTGAATTGAAATCGATATGCATGCTTACGAAATAAGTTGACTAGTATATCTTAGAACAATACAAAATATTTTAACTTATAATTTTCTTAAAGATAGAACATCTGAAAATTACTATTTACACTAAGCTAATCATGAATTGCATTCTTTTATTTCAAGGCAACTATGCTAAAAAAACGCAAACGACGCAAAGTGAATCGTCGTCACACGGAGCCTGGTTTGGGTGGATCAGGAAATTCGAATGTTACTGGTACAAATCCTATACATGGTAGCACAGAAGATCCATTAAGTAGTGCTGTATTCGGTGCAAGTGGACCGCCTCCACCTGAAAGTGCTAATTCTTTAGATTGCGGTAGTACAACTGCAAAACAACTTGAATCTGATATTGCAAAGATTGACTTAGAAGAACGAAACATAAATGATGCTTGTCTTTCAAGTGGTCTAACAACAGTGAACACAGGCGACTCATATCCTAGGCTTTATAAACCGGGACGACCAGCTTATGCTAAAAGAAAGGGACGTCGTTTACCAAAACCTATATTAGTTGCGGTACCGTCAGCGCCATCAGAAACGTGTAGATCACCAAGAGAAACACTTGATAATGATGACTTCGACGAAACACCGGCCTTATGTCTTTCTAAATCAACACGTATGAAACAACATACACCTATCAATATACTTTCAACGTCAGTTCAACAAACATCTGTTATTCAAAGTTTAAAAGGCTCCACACCATCAGCTTCGATTAGTGAATTAGGCTCGCCAACTAATAAGAAGGAGTTAGATTAACTGTACAATTCATTTGTCCCTACGAAGTTCTCCTAGTTGATTTAAGTAAGTTGTATTTTCTTTGATATTTTGTCTTTCTTGGTTCTGCGACAAAGCTCACTCAAGTTCACTCAAATACTGGGAGGAAGCAGACATCTATTTCAATTTTTGTGATAGTTGAATTTTATCAAGAATGACCCACAATATTAGGACGGCAATCCAAATGGACTAATGTGGAGAAGAGTATATAGGAGATTAACTTGTCCACGGTATGCCTCGACTTTGAGAGAAATTAGTGACTACTGAATGTAGCGTATCAATACTCAATAAACGTGAGTTGAAAAAACAAGTAAAGTTGGACACAGAAAAGTGAATTTCTATATGAGATACTGAGAAATCGCGTCTTGTACACAGTAGGTTGTTGGTGGTCATATAGGTGTCTAGATTTATTGCAGCAAGTTGTAGGAACCTTATTGTTGAGTACGGCTATCAGGTAAACCACCGTATATCCTGAAACGTACTGATTTCACCTGATTTTAGGTAAAAATTCTGATTGCTTGTTTGACAAGATATTTATTCTTCGATCCAGGTATATGTAATGAATTGGCATTCTCTTGGTATGGACTGTTGAAGTTAATACCTGAAGCATTTGACTCTTCATATAATATTCTTTAAAACACTATACATTGAATTTAACTTCTTTATTTTGGTCTCATTTAGTCTTTATACTTAGCTTAGTTATCTTCATACACTGAAACATTTCAGCATAATTCTCGCTCCTTGAATCTGAGGTTTTGATTTGTGACTGAAGTATTTGATCATTTTATCTGTATAATGATTATAGAAGAACAATAATATAATATGTTACAACCAGTTTTCATCTAAATTACTGTTTGAGACTAGATCTGCTTTTTCTCTGTCTTGGGAAGGTTCAAAGTCCACGGTATAATCTCTGATGCAGCCTCGAATTTAAAAGGTTATAAAATCGTATTCTTGAACAATGTAGCTTTCCAGAGCTTCTCTGGTTACCAGTTGCTGTTTAACAAGAGTAGTCTTATGATATCAGCTTAAGTACTGTCTAATTTCTTTAAAAATATTTGTTCTAATAATCACAACCCTAACTAAAATGTAGGCGTTTACTTTTTTCAATTAAATCATAGTAAGCTTGATTTTTCGGCTAAGCGATCTCTTTCCAAAGAATCCATAATGCAACTATACAAATTACATACCTATGAGATATAAACAGCTAATAAGCAATCGTAATTATGCAATAGGTTTATTGATAAACAAACAAATCCAGCTTTTTTTTTCGTACGATAATGACACAGCACTGCATGGTAGTGTAACCGTTTCAAATGGGAATACATAAATGAAACTAGTGTAAATCTTATAAGCTAACAGTAGATTCTGATGAATTATGCTAATTAAAATATTTCTGTTTAGAATTTTCGATTAAATGATTATCAGACACAATAATCCAGATTAATCTAGAAAGTTGACATCTGAAAGTAAATACACTATGCTGGATTGTAGATACAAGTTGAAACTAAGACTTTGTTATGACGTGAGAAAGAAAAAGTCTTGGTTGGTTGTAGCGAACGCCAATGAAGTGTGCCTAGTTGATAATGCGCGACTGACGTATGCCCACTCACCCCCCCCCAAGCCGATAATAGAAGAACCAAAATCAGGAACGGAGAAACAACGTATTGTATTTCAACCAAGCCTTTATACATACATAAAATCAGACCGACCACACAGTAAACCAATCAAGAATCTAATATTGATACAGAACAAAGGAAATGGTGGCAGTGAATGGGGACCACCTGTAATAAACAATATACTAAGAGTAAATACCCTAAACGGAAGGACTGGATAAGGGGAATGTAACAGTTATAGAAATGAAATGATTACATTGTCCACAGTTATAATAATTGAAATAATGTTCTAAAGCACAGTTCTCGAAGATAATCAATCTTCATTAAGTGCCCGGCATATCAGACTCAGGTTTAGTTTTGTTTATGACTCGTCGGTTGTATTTATCTAAATGTTAGTAGGAACATCAACAACAAGTCTTCGATTTACGTAGAAATCGACTGTCTACAACCCACTAAAAGAACGTTTTTGCTACTAAACTGCAACCATGATTCACCGTGTATCCATAAAGCATAATCTGTCATATCTAATCACCCCGTATCCATTTACTAGTCTTTGTCTTCATATGTGACAATTTATAAGGGATGTAGTTAGCATTCACTTTCAACATGAAAACAAGAACACATCCCGGCATATATTGTATAAGGGCAACAGAAATGTTTTATTATTTAATCCTTTATTGACTACGACTACTCACCCAGCTTACATTGTAATTTTTATGTTGTTCTTAGAATTCTTTTAAATCTGTCATGATTTCGTTGTTTTCAACTTCTTTAAATGAATCCGAAAGATTGTGAACGTAGAACTAGGCAATATCGTTATCTCTCTCTTAACCTTAAGTTATTATCCATTTTATTCCAGTTACTATTCATATGAAAATGTTACACTCTTCTTACATTAAATTGTCCTTTATACTTTCTATCTAATTTTTGCTTATCATTGTTTCTTGTATTATTTCAAATTATTACTCGAATGCATTCACTTATTGAGAAGTAAACATTTCAATGACTCCAATTCTCAATCTAGTAGACAGACAGACAGTTACAACGTAGAACTTGGTATATGCGTACATCAGTTCAAGTTGCCATGCACCAATTAGCAGGTAGAGATTAAATTGTTGAATCGAATCCCAGAGAAGGGGAGGTAGTAACAGAATTAGTATTAATGGAAAGGAATACAGATCAGAGATAAGATTTAAGAAAATATAATTCAGTAAACAGAAAATTATGATGAGTTTAGAAACTTAGAATTGGGAGGAAGACAAGGAGTGGATGCACCTGAGCCATTGCCAACGATTTTGAGTAATATCACCCAAGGTCTTGAACCATTTATTACGAGCGTCACGCGGACCCCAACCAGGTAGTCTGCACCTATTAACATGACAGCCTAACTGTCAATGACTTCATGGACTGGTGCCATGTTTTGGTTTGGCCGTCCCTAGCTTTCTTCCACCCTGCTCCTACACCAGACAGCATTGCTCGTCGAGGTAGGCGGTGGTCAGGCATACGTAACACATGTTTTAACCACGTTAGCTGATGAAGATTTACTACTTCATCAATAGACTTACCGTATCTACCTAGTACTCTATTCCTAACCCACGTATTGCTTACTCGGTGGTCCCAGCAAACACGAGCAATGCTCCGAAGACATCTATGATTGAATACTAGGAGCCTACGAATATCCTCTATCCTTAATGGCCATGTTTCACATCCATAAAGTAAGACGGATCAAACTGCTGCACAAAAAAAAGTCTTTTGGTCAGTAGTCGGATGTCTCACCTACGTCACAGATGATGCAAATTCCCAAAAGCTAGTCGGGCCTTATGTATACGAGCCGGGATTTCAGCAGACACCAGACCGTTAGGACTGATGAGGCTGCCAAGATAAGTGAAGCGGTCAACACATTCAACTGCCTCACTACCTATTACTAACTTCGGTGCCGAATCAAGCCAATCCTAAAATAACACTTTGTATTTGGGTGAAGAAAATCGCATCCCAAACATCCTTATATTCATCTTTAAGGTAATCAAGAGATTCTGCATTATACTAGCTTTTTCACCTAAGAGAACTATATTATCTGCATATTCTAAGTCAGCAAGTTTATCTCCTGGAAGGATGTCAACCCCACCGAAGTCAGACGATGAAAATGTCAACTCTAAAAGTATGTCAGTGATAAAATTAAATAAAAATGGGAAAGCAGGTAACCTTGACGAATACCACTTGAGGTAATCAGTTCTGTCGACAATCCGCCATAAGTTCTGACTCGACATGTGGTGTCCGAGTAGAGAGCTTATACAAAGTTAATGTGCTTCTCTGGTACGCCTTTCAATGACAGACATTGCCTTATGATCGATACAGCCAAATGCAGCTTTAAGGTCAAGCAATACAGCTATTGTTGGGCGCCTCGATCTAGTAATAGTTGATTAGTTTTGCACTAACTTATCCTGATAAAAAACCAGAGTATTTAATAATAATCTTCATTCTTTAGCGTTAATCTAAATTTTAAAACGATTGAGAATGTAGTTGTTGCAAACTCGCCAATTATAAAAACTGTTTGTTTAGACTCGTACTTGGTAGCTTGACTAACCCGCAGACAATTTTATCACTCGAACGCATTGAACCCTCCTAGTCACAATTCAGCAAACAGAAGAAAATTAGGCAGAAATCTTTATTCCAGTAAAAGAGTGAATTATGTTCAAAATATTCGGATATTTATAATTTTCTGTAACAATCAAATTATAATTATAATCCATCGAATCCAAACTAGGAAATTTCAGTTATTATCCAATCAGAACACATCACGTCTGGAATGTCTTGTCGATCGCTAATTTGATCAAATGTTTCCGGTTTTTTCAAGTGACCTGGAAGCTCCTATGAGGATTCTGGGAGCAGTCTCAATACTGTTATGCTTTTTTCTCTCTATTTTTAGTCACTGAAACTTGTAAGTAGCACTCCCAAATTCTTTAGTATGCCAAATCACAGTTCTTTTTGTAATTGTATCGTTCTTTCTAACCCTACTACTTTAAAACATATTCATTTACTATTATTATCATTTAATTAGTTAATAAGTAGTGAAAATGTTGGACACTGATTCACTTTCTGTTAATTTCTTTAGCTTTTATTAATCTATTTACCATCAGTTTAGGGATTGTTAACTCCTGTAAGTAACTTATACTTTTGTCATGGAATTTGTTTGCTTATCTGCTCTGTTTAATTGTATTACATCATCTGTAGTTATTTACTGTTTGTTTACTTCGCATAGGATTGTTTCTTTTCGAAAAACAATATCAGATAGTGAATTTAAATTGAGGTGTTTGGGGAGATTGGTATAAAGCTTAGTTAATTGAATTTATCACCGATTGACGTTGATAGAGTGTCGATGAAAATCAGGGAAGAATGGTCAGTTGTTTCGTCTCAGCATGTGAGTCGTCAGTGTTAAGCATCTTGGGGCTGCAGGTTGGCCAACGCTCTGCACCACTAAGGCGACATCCAGTGATAGAATCACTACTACTATCAGTTTGTGATATAGCTCAGCGATCATGGATTGTCATTAGTGATAACTGTCACACTCACAAGGAGTCTCAACTCCACCAGTCACGATTGCTCACTAGAGCCCCAGGAATATGCTGGAGTAGGAGAATTAGTGTGATTGAATTGAGAAGGTTTTTGAAAATCGGTACTCGCTTTAATTGATTGGATTCATCACAAATTGATGTTGTTATGACACAATTAAAAACCAGGGAGCACTGAACAGCTGTTTTGTTCATGTATAGAACCCAGTGCTGAAGAATCCCATACAAAGATGAATCAACTGTTCAGTGCTTTCTGCTTTTCAATGGTACCCTACCAACATAATTCTGTGACGAATTCATTTAACTAGATAATGAATTTGTTGCTATGGCTTCCTGTTACTGAATAAAAAGTCGTTTTAATTGTTTACTTATTATTAACTGTCTAGTTTCGTTAGTGTAATTTTGCTTTTTTTTTTTTAATTTTATTCATTTGTCTAGCTTTTGCACACAATTACATTCCATCTGTTTTATCATATGATCTGATTAATTATACTTAACTAATTATTCTGATCTGAATGATTCTTAAACAAAATGAATAATTATATATGCCTATTTGAAGAATGATGTAATCAGATGCTTTTTCTTCCATATCATCTTTCATGGATGAGATAATATGCTAATATATAATGTTATTTGTTTCCATATTATATACATAAATATATTTAACTATTAATAGTAAACATTGACGGTGTATACTTTTCAGTGTCATTTATATTCAATTCATTTTATTCTCTTATTTGTGTACGTATAGTTAATGTTTATTTAGTGGACAGTTTCCTTCATAATATTGTTTATTTAAAGTATGAATAAATAGTCTCTTTGTTTTTTTTATTATTTATGAATAGATGATTTTGTTTGTATACAATCATATTATGAAGGAAAGGTTAATTACATATTCATCTTTCTACCCATCCCCCACCTCCACTTTCTCCCTTCATTGTTTCTTCGACCTGTTGTTGTTGTTCTTCTTCTCCTTCTTCATCTTTTCTGTTTTTTACCACTCTTTACTATTGTCATAAATGCTAATCAATCTGTTTATTCTCATTTCATAGTACTTTAATATTTAATACATACAAAGATGATACTACTTCTTTGTTTCTAGTTAATTAGTAAATGAATTAAATATCATTACTACTGATATGTATGTTATGTTACTTTTAGCATGTTTTTGTTTTTCTCATTTATTTTATATTATTTAACTTATCATATGATTGACAATTCTATTAGATTGATATGCCTCTCTGCTCAGTTTATCTAAGTCAATGGATATGATTAATTTCTTTATTGTCTAAATATAATATGATTAGATTTATTTCAAGTATGCATATTACTATTGTATAATTTATATTGTATGGAAGTAACTTTTTTTCAAGTTATTTAACTTTTATACTGGTTACTGCTTTCGTCTACTCCCCCTCCTCCATCCTCCTTATCTTAACCCTTTCCTTCTCATCTATTTGCCCCCCCTTCCCTCTAAATTGTGATAGTGTTGATAGTATTTAATTTTGGAACTACATCCCCTTTTGTATCTCACACTCTAATAAACCAGCTTATTTCTACAATAATCATATGAGTAAAAGAAAAAATAGATTCCTGTTCCTTATATAAACGAAACATGCGTAGTTGTAATATTTAATTCAATCATTAAAATGATGATTTCATTAGATTCTATAGTTTCATGGGGTAAACTATTATGACGTCATGTGTTCTCCTCCTCCTCCTACTTCTTCTTCTTCTTCTTCTTCTTCTTCTTCTTCTTCTTCTTGTTCTTCCACCACTTCCAGTTGATTACAGTAAAGTAAAACAGAAAATAAATTAAATGAATTTTTATCTAGCAACCGTTATTTCTTCATTCAGCTAATCTATGCTTCATCATGTTATTTATCTGTTCTTCAGTCTTATTTTATTTTATTTTATTTACTTTTTCTTTTCTCTACAATAATCATATGAGTAAAAGAAAAAATAGATTCCTGTTCCTTATATAAACGAAACATGCGTAGTTGTAATATTTAATTCAATCATTAAAATGATGATTTCATTAGATTCTATAGTTTCATGGGGTAAACTATTATGACGTCATGTGTTCTCCTCCTCCTCCTACTTCTTCTTCTTCTTGTTCTTCCACCACTTCCAGTTGATTACAGTAAAGTAAAACAGAAAATAAATTAAATGAATTTTTATCTAGCAACCGTTATTTCTTCATTCAGCTAATCTATGCTTCATCATGTTATTTATCTGTTCTTCAGTCTTATTTTATTTTATTTTATTTTATTTTATTTTATTTTATTTTATTTTATTTTATTTTATTTTATTTTATTTACTTTTTCTTTTCTCTACAATAATCATATGAGTAAAAGAAAAAATAGATTCCTGTTCCTTATATAAACGAAACATGCGTAGTTGTAATATTTAATTCAATCATTAAAATGATGATTTCATTAGATTCTATAGTTTCATGGGGTAAACTATTATGACGTCATGTGTTCTCCTCCTCCTCCTACTTCTTCTTCTTCTTCTTCTTCTTCTTCTTCTTCTTCTTCTTCTCCTTCTTCATCTTGTGATTAATAATAATAATAATGATGATAATAACAAGATAGAAATTGATTAAAGTTACCATGGTTAATTAAACATGAATTACTTACAATGAAATACAGTCAATTTGATGTACACACTCATCACACACATGACACAACATCAATTACCGTAATCTCAATTGTATACATTAAAAAATTATATCATAATGCATAAAATACATATTTTTGCAGAGCTGTGTGCCATTTCATAAATAATAATAATAAGAATAATGCTAATGAAAATAATAACAATAAGAAATTGTTCTGTTACATCTGTAATAAATGAAAAAAAAAAACAAGAGATTTTCACTTTAGATTGATTGATTGTTTTGCTTTCACTAAGTAAAAGTTGTTCTTTTAATTAGATCTTATATTAAAATAAAGAGGGACAGTAATAATCTATTGATTGAATTGAAAATATGAACCATTGAAAATTGATTAAGTAGTCTAATGGTAAGGTGCTTATTACGCCTTTAGAAGGTGATTAGTTTGATCTCTAATGGAGTTGTAAATGCGCAAAAATACGGAAGAGTCCTTTACTAGGACGAAATAACTATCTAGTATTTCTAAGTAGTTAGCGGTTATCTAATACTGATCAATTTGTAGTAGCAAATCAAAGATTAATACTTTTGAAAGTTTTGATATTATTAATGTTGCCTAGTATTAAATGAGTTGAATAATTGCAATAATTCGTAGATTCCTTGTTGTTGACATGCTTGTTATTACAACTTGTATTAGAACTAATAAATTTGATCACAGTACTTATTATTTCGTGTTTTGAAAAATACCATGGAACAGGAAAATCCAATTCAACAAGAATAATATGAATTCACTTCTCATTTTATTGGTTTAATTGAATTGTAACCTACTAATAAATAGTCATAATCATTAGTAATACTTGAGCAGCATCATAGATAATTAAGGAGGAACTGATCTGCTTCATATGTTATTATCTGTTCTTCAGTCTTATTTTATTTTATCATTATTATCTGTTTTAGTTCTTTCTTGAAGAAATATTTTACTCTCATAGGAAATTGTAATATCTGTGTATGTGTGTGTGTGTTTGGGTGTATTGCTGATAACCAATTCGATATTACTATTATTAGTAATAGTTGCATTATTATAGGATAATATGATAACTAGAAAAATGTATCCATGACTAAACATTTATTTATCTACACAGAACAATATGTTACCATGTGATTAATAATAATAATAATGATGATAATAACAAGAATAGAAATTGATTAAAGTTACCATGGTTAATTAAACATGAATTACTTACAATGAAATACAAGTCAATTTGATGTACACACTCAATCACACACATGACACAACATCAATTACGTAATCTCAATTGTATACATTAAAAAATTATATCATAATGCATAAAATACATATTTTTGCAGAGCTGTGTGCCATTTTCATAAATAATAATAATAAGAATAATGCTAATGAAAATAATAACAATAAGAAATTGTTCTGTTACATCTGTAATAAATGAAAAAAAAAACAAGAGATTTTCACTTTAGATTGATTGATTGTTTTGCTTTCACTAAGTAAAAGTTGTTCTTTTAATTAGATCTTATATTAAAATAAAGAGGGACAGTAATAATCTATTGATTGAATTGAAAATATGAACCATTGAAAATTGATTAAGTAGTCTAATGGTAAGGTGCTTATTACGCCTTTAGAAGGTGATTAGTTTGATCTCTAATGGAGTTGTAAATGCGCAAAAATACGGAAGAGTCCTTTACTAGGACGAAATAACTATCTAGTATTTCTAAGTAGTTAGCGGTTATCTAATACTGATCAATTTGTAGTAGCAAATCAAAGATTAATACTTTTGAAAGTTTTGATATTATTAATGTTGCCTAGTATTAAATGAGTTGAATAATTGCAATAATTCGTAGATTCCTTGTTGTTGACATGCTTGTTATTACAACTTGTATTAGAACTAATAAATTTGATCACAGTACTTATTATTTCGTGTTTTGAAAAATACCATGGAACAGGAAAATCCAATTCAACAAGAATAATATGAATTCACTTCTCATTTTATTGGTTTAATTGAATTGTAACCTACTAATAAATAGTCATAATCATTAGTAATACTTGAGCAGCATCATAGATAATTAAGGAGGAACTGATCAATGACAGATATGAAAGCATCAGGTCAATCGCACGATTTCTACAATTGAAGAAGAACATCTGAAACTCAAACCACCTGTCAACCAACATCAAAGTTTCAATTTTCAGTACAAATGTGAAGGCGCATCTATTGTATGGAGATGAAACATGTATTGTGAACCATGAAGAGCATCATTCAAAAGATACGACTATTTACAAACATCTGTTTATGCAGGATACCTTGGTTCCGTTGACTAGACACCACCAGTAACAACCTCCTTTGGCTGAGAACAAACCAACTACTGGCTGATGAGCAAATTAGGAATGGATGCTCGAGGTGGATAGGATGCACATTAAGGAAATTATCAAACTGTGTCACTAGAGACGTACTAACTTGGAGTTCTGTAGACCAAAGGATAAGAAATAAACGAAACACTATATTGATATGGGAATTGAAGGAAAACATCACTAGTAGGATGAATAGGACTTGGGAAAAAGTGGAAAGGAGAGCGGATGATAGGGTTAGTTGTAGGATAGTGGTCGGTGGTCTATGAGATTGTTGGGGTTCTCGCGAATGAAATTACACCTCGTTATCTGCTAACGAACGTATGACCAGCGACACAACAACCAGTAAGCTAAGCTATTCGCAGCGCCCCATCCCAGCTAACTAGAGAGAGAAGTCCAAAGTCAGCAAGAAGCTTCAAATTCCACAGGCAGCCCAGCAAACGAACGATCATTCACACATCTCATGCGTATATATACAAAAAGAGAGAGCGTCCTTGAGATGTTACAAATCAATCAATCAATCAATGCCTGTTACTCCAAGTGGAGCATAGACCGCCCACCAGCATTCTCCAGCCAACTCTGTCCTGGGCTTTCCGTTCTAGCTCTTCCCAAGTGCTGTTCATTCTCTTCATGTCTGTTTCCAATTCCCGACGCAATGTGTTCTTGGGTCTTCCTCTGTTTCTGTGGCCTTTAGGATTCCAAGTCAATGCTTGTCTTGTGACACAGTTTGACGGTTTCCTCAGTGTGTGTCCAATCCATCTCCAGCGTCTTTTCCTAATTTCTTCCTCAACTGGAAGTTGATTAGTTCTCTGCCACAACAGGTTGTTGTTGATGGTATCTGGCCAAGAGATCCGAAGAATCTTACGCAGACAGTTGTTTATAAATACTTGTATCTTCTGTAGGATACTTTTCGTAGTTCTCCAAGTTTCAGCTCCATACAACAGGACTATCTTCACATTTGTGTTGAAAATTTTGACTTTTATATTGACTGACAGTTGGTTTGAGTTCCAGATGTTTTTCAGTTGTAGAAATGCTGCCCTTGCCTTACCAATCCGCGCCTTCACATCCGAATCAGACCCTCCTTGTTTGTCGATGATGCTGCCCAAATATGTAAAGGTTTCAACGTCTTCCAGAATTTCTCCGTTAAGTGTAATTGGGTTAGTGTTTGCTGTTTTGTATCGGAGGATCTTGCTTTTCCCTTTGTGTATGTTGAGGCCTACTGCTGCTGAGGCTGCTGCTATGTTGTTGGTCTTCTTCTGAATTTGATGATGTGTGTGAGAAAGAATTCCAAATATCTTCAGGTTGTATCTTTTCATTTCTTCAGCTATTTGCATGGTCCTCCATGTTTCCCACAGCGTGCGGACATTCCACGTACCTATATAAATTGTTGCTCTGGTTGTCAGAAGAGACATCGGCCTCGTGGCTTCCGAAGAAACTCGGTTTTCACCATGAGGCGTCATAACATACCTTCCAACTCCCAGGGCAGAGTAAAAATGGTTATAAAAGTTTTACTGGTTAGCGTTTTTTTAGCAGGTTTGCTGTTTTACGTGATGGGGTTGCTAGCCCCATGCCCAACCCTCCTCCTTTATCCGGGCTTGGGACAGGCAGCAACCCTAGGGGCTACAGGCGGAGTTATGTTACAAATAGCGTACTAAAATAAACAACGAACCAATAAGATTTAGCGTCTCACTAAGTGGTAACACGAACTGAAATTGAAAAGTGAAATTTCTGGCGCGAAAATAGGAAATTTAAATTTACACAAATAAATCACAGAAATAACAGGTTTACTAAGAGAATTCTTGGGATCTGACATCCCCAACAGAGATGTAACAAACATAGATTGAATCATTGATTAGTAATAACAAAACATTCAATTCAAGTCACATGAGATATTAAATTTACATGTATATGTGTCATAATATGATGTAACGTCATTTGAAAAATAGGGTTGATGACTGCATCGAAAACTGATAAAATGAAACTTATACTAACTGTGGGTTACCTACTATTTGGTTACGTAACAAAGAATAGAATAAGGACAATAATAATTGAAATAAAAATAATAAGTAGTGACCAATTTCAGTCAGTCATGAAGGACGTAGAACCCGGAACATATGTGCATACGTCCAACTTGCCGTACCACATCAACACAGTCAAATCATATATACATGGTCAACACCGTAATCTTATTCAAAAGGAAGGAATGAAGTAAACATATGCACGCAAGAAAATCGAACTTAAGGTCGAGAGGAACATGGACAGTGAATATATTTGCTCCACTTTGGCCATGTCACCCAGTGTTTCAAGCTAATACTCATGATTATCAACATTGACCAAGTGTACTGAAAACCTACTATCCTGTAAAAACTCTTTTAATGTTTGAAAACGATTTCAAGGGCTTTTATACACTAAATAAATTACAGAAGATGCACAGTTAAATGGTTGCTCGTTAAATGAGTCTTTCCTACAGCATGGAACTGATTAGATGCTCTGACAACTGCCTCTCCTGCCTGCCTGGAATATTTTGATTACTACCTATGTACATGGAAGTATCGAAGCACTTACAATGGAAGGACAAAGTGTAGAATACATGTTCATACTTTCAAGTTAAAGATTAAAAGCTCAATAACAATCATACTGTCGACATTTTTTAATCCATTAAAATGAATGTAACTTTACTACGGTTTTTTGAAACATAAATAGTCAAAGAAAACTTCAACGATATCTGTACATTCATTGAAAGAAATAGTTCCCAATTTTTCATTACAACTGTAAATCTGGTCATTCGAATTATTCTTATTTGTATTATGTTATGCAATCTATACAATGTTTCTTATTACGTCATTCATAATTTTCACTCACTCAATTGTTTAAACTTTATGTTAACTTTTCTAATCTTTAGTTGCTAAGCTGTTCATCTGATCTATTTTTGCAACTCTAGACAATCATATTTTCCTCATTTTGTTAAGATTTTTTAATATTTATCTTTGAATGACATTAAGCATACATTACCATAGATACATGTATGCTGAATGGATATCCCATGTGACTGCAATTCATTGTTTTCCATAACTAATGATTACGACTACATAATAAAAATGAATTCAATTGAGATAGTAATTTTTGTGAAGATTGGTTATTTGATTTGATTGGTGCCAGTGGTGCAGATGGTAAGCGTTCGCGTCAACCTGAAGCCCCTGGTGCGAAATCGCGGGTGCGCACTGCTGAAGAGTTCCACACTAGAACGAAACAGCTGTCCAGTGCTCCCTTGTTGTCAATGCTACCCTGCCAACATCAATCTGTGATATATCCAATCAAATAAAAAATGAGTTCATTAAATGTCATTCATGCTTTATACTGGTATCTTTTTCTAGTATGGAACTACATTCAACTGTGCACCTATGATATACTGATGGACTAAACTTTGGAACATCTGAATATCTAGTATTAAGATAAATCCACTTGTCTAGTACTTCTTTGACTCATGAATTCTGAATAGTTATCTAATTGGCTTTAATCTTTGATGTCAATTGTCTTCAAATAATAAAGGTACTTTACTTACAAATCTACGAATGATGTCCTCCCTTCACAATTTAAACCGTAAATTTTTGCAGCCTCATTGTTTATTATCTCAGCATTGATGGTTAAATAAACATTAACTGGTTTACTTTGTATTGGTTTTGGCCATTTTTGACAAAATTTATCCATGTCAACTTCACTTGATCCTGACGAGACAACTTCTTGTTTCAGTTTCTTCTTACTAACTTAAAAAGAACAAAGTGGTGATTAAAGAAATAACAATCTAGTAGTTGGAAGTGATTTCAACTAAGGTCTATTGTTTTAATCTGTTGGTTGTAACAAGAGATTCATATTGACACATAGTCAGTGTAGAATTCATGTGACATCGCGTTAAACTTTACCGGAATAACACACCTGAAATCGATAGAGTCAAAAGATTGTCTTGAATATTCGGAATATTTATATTGGAATGGATATAAATATCTGATATGGTTCTACAACAAACAATTATTAATTTATTAGTCACTTACATTCAAGGTGATTAAGCAACAACAACAACAACAACAATAAAACGGTTGCAACAATTTGCACATTACACACAAAGCACAGAAGAGAAATGCCAAAGCAAAATGTCAGGCCAGGCAAATGCTGTTGCAACCAATAGAAAACAATGTCTAGAAGGTCCTACCATAACTGACCAATGAAATCCAAGTTACAAATTAAACAACAAACACTCAACTACTCAAAAGTAGTATGATAATTACAACTAAATCCGACAGTCAGTATAATCTCATTAGGTGATTTCTAAGCTTTTAGTGAATTTTGAATGTCTTCATCGTAGTTAAGTTTGTCTACGTTATTCATTAGTCGAATAGAGGGAGACTTAATTTTGGCATCTGTTTTAGATAAATTTGTGTAATGGACTACGGCTCGATTATCAAAACCGTTACTTACTTACTTACTTATGCCCGTTACTCCTCGCTGAGGAGCATAGGCCGTTCACCAATATTCTCCATTTTACTCTGTCCTCAGCAATCCTTTCCATTTGTTTCCAGTTGCTGCTCATCCTTTTAATGTCTGCTTCCAATTCTCAACGCAGCGTGTTCTTTGGCCATCCTCTTTTCCGTTTCCCAACAGGATTCCATGTTAATGCTTGTCTCGTGATGCAGTCTGATGGTTTGCGTAGTGTATGTCCTATCCATTTCCATCGTCTTTTCCTAGTTTCCTCTTTGGCTGGATGTTGGTTTGTCCTCTCCCATAGTCAGTTGTTGCTGATGGTTTCCGGCCAACGGACATTCAGTATCTTTCGTAGGTAGTTTTTTATAAATACTTATACACTTCTGATAATGTTTTCAGTAATTCGCCAAGTTTCAGCTTCATACAGCAGAACTGTCTTCACGTTCGAATTGAAGAGTCTGACTTTGAGGTTAGTTGATATTTGTTTTGAGTCCCATATGTTTTTTTCAACTGTAGAAATGCTATCCTGGCTTTGCCAATCCTTGTCTTTACATCTGAATCGGACCCTCCTTGTATTAAAACCGTAGTAGGTGATATTCTTTAGTGGAAACCTGTAAGGGCTACAACCTAAAGATGCAATCTACAAAATGGTCAAAATTCAATCGTTTAGTATCCGACGACCACAATAGGTCCATATTCTATTCATTCTCTCTAAATCATAGAGTGAAATAGTTTATTTTACTTGCATGAATACCATTAATCTCTACCATCAGCTTACACTGAATAAGTGAATGAAATATCCAGGCATATTTTTATTAAGAGAATTTCATTAATGTTATAAATAGATAAACAAATATGACAATAGCTACTATACAGTGGCTAGCTGTTGTGACTAAATACTCTGTTTGTCATAAAAATCAGTGGTCTAAACATAAAAGCGTTCACCTCGCAACCGGAATGTTCTGGGTTCGATTCCCGATAAGGTCGTGGATATGCACTGGTGAAGAGTGCAGAATGAATAAAAGTATCAAGATTAACTTGTAGACATCACAATTTTTAATTAGCCAATAGTCTTATTTGTCTAAATACATAATTCGTTTAGTTATGAAATGCTAAATCGTAACCATATGATTAAAAAAAAATTAATTTTAATGTTTATTTTTGGTCGTCTCCCTGGAGGGCTAAAGCTGACCTTTCCCTAGAAGATGAGATCCAATTGAACCGGTAGATAGAGAAACTTGAAAATAACTCGGCAATAGCATTACATTCAATAGAATCATAACACAGCATCAATTTTGATGGAATTAAAACCCTTCAAATAAATTTTAATTTCTACAATGAAAGGTTAACATATGAAACCCTACTCCTATGCGTAAATCCGAATAATATAAACCGATGAGATGGAGTACCGTTATTTGCACCATAGCAACTAATGATTAAAAAATGGATTCAAACATCTACTAATCCGACTTCCAACGCTTTTCATTTATTTATTGATTGATTTTGTTTACCATCATATACACAGTTCAACGTGCTACCATTTGTAAATATACACTCATCCTTTGACCCATTATTATCATTAAATTGTTATACTTCTACTATGATTTGACAGCAAGATAATCATCCGATTGTCTATCGCTCTCAGTGAACATAGCTCATAACAGTATCCATGTCCAAATGAATGTAACATGTAACTACGCATGAAATACACACTTTTTAATGACTCAAGTAACATTTTCATGCTCTGTATACGAATATAGATGAAATTTGACCTCTTATTTACATTTATATTCGAAAATTTTTGGTGTTGGTTATTTGCCTGAAGAAGCTCTGATCAGAGTGCAGAGTAGAACGTAGGAATTTTTGTTTAATTTCATCCACTGAGATTATTTACAAATACATTCTATTCATATGTCTTACATACACTCGGCACCCAAGTTTTGTTCGTTCTTTGTTGGACGAAGATATCTATAAATTGTGTACTTCTTTTTCATTTTAGATGGCCTGACAACAATTAAATGTTTAAATATAACAACATTATGTTATTTGTCTTCCAGTGTAACTTTTTTCTTCAATTCTAATACGACTTTTATATAATTTGGATTGTGACTGGCAAGTGGAAAACAGGACGCGCGTTTCGTCCTATTTGAGACTTTTAGTGTGTTTGACTGTAAAATATCAGTCATTGAATATAATACTCTAATTTATGCTTTTAAGGTTTGTTTCTACTTGAATGTTGGTAACTAGTAACTCCCTGAGTCCAACCATCGTTATCATTAATAGATCGATGATGTCTAGTGGTAACATGATATTAATAATACTGATGTTCGGTAATGTGTATTCAAGTGTAGCAAGGATGATTCATTTGGTGCCATTATTGTTAGTCAACAAATTAACTGGTTTGTTCATACTAGTAAGGTCTAATTAAAATCATTCTGGGGAGCATCATCGATGAAAAAGGAGGGTCCGATTCAGATGTAAAGACAAGGATTGGCAAAGCCAGGACAGCATTTCTACAGTTGAAAAAACATATGGGACTCAAAACAAATATCAACTAACCTCAAAGTCAGACTCTTCAATTCGAACGTGAAGACAGTCCTACTGTATGGAGCTGAAACTTGGCGAATTACTGAAAACATTATCAGAAGTGTATAAGTATTTATAAAAAACTACCTACGAAAGATACTGAATGTCCGTTGGCCGGAAACCATCAGCAACAACTGACTATGGGAGAGGACAAACCAACATCCAGCCAAAGAGGAAACTAGGAAAAGACGATGGAAATGGATAGGACATACACTACGCAAGCCATCAGACTGCATCACGAGACAAGCATTAACATGGAATCCTGATGGGAAACGGAAAAGAGGAAGGCCAAAGAACACTCTGCGTCGAGAATTGGAAACAGACATTAAAAGGATGAGCAGCAACTGGAAAGGATTGCTGAGGACAGAGTAAAATGGAGAATATTGGTGAACGGCCTATGCTCCTCAGCGAGGAGTAACGGGCATAAGTAAGTAAGTAAGTAAGTAATTAAAATCACTGATATGAGTACAGGTCTATCTTTAATAATTAATGTAACAGAGTATTAGTGTGAACATCAACATTAGGATACAGGTACATCCAGCCAATGAGTCCCAATTAGGATGAAATGCGCGTCCTAGATTTCACTTATCAGTTACAATCTAACTTATATAGGAGGATTAGTTGTTATATAAAATAATAACAGAGGTACGGTATCATGAAGGCTGTGTAATAGATGATGTCTCATGGAACATAACACATTTCTTTAAGATCATCTCTTCATTATGAAGAAAATCAATATATCATGTTTGTAAATGTACAAAGTAAACAGTGTTGTACATGATGAAACAAGTGATATGAGTTGAATATGTTCTAAGCTTTAACCGACATTACTTAACAGTGATTTAATGTTAACATGTAATTGATTCAGGCAGAAAAGATGTCATCATGAATCATAACAGAGTTATCAATGAATGCCTGTTATACCACGTGAAGCATAGATCGCCGACCAACATTCTACAACTAAATCTATCTTTGGCTTTCTATTTCTACCCATATCTTATTCATTTCAATTATTTTTGCTTCAAATTCCCGGCGCCGTATGTTCTTTGTTCTTCCTCTTGTCCGATTGACTACAGGATTCGGTCTTAATGTTTGTCTTGTGTCACAGTTTGATGATTTCCTTTAGCATACTTTTCTAATTCCCTCCTCAATTGGGGTTTGATTGGTTTGTTCTCTGTCACAGAAGGTTGTTGCTGATGGTATCGTAGCGGTAAATAATCCCCAAAATAAATAGTTGCATAGGTCATCGACATTGATGCTAACCATGTTTGTTTTAGCGGACACTGCTAAGTTGAAGGCGCTCGGTCATGCATCATCACCAGATCACATCACAACGCACCGTGAGAAGCATCTCTCTCTCCAGTTTTCCAGCCTAGACGTTCCTATCCCATAGACGCTCTATTTACAATCAAATATAACTTCTGTTCCATCCTTCATTGCCTTCTGATTTATCCACATTCGTAAGAGTGGGTTCAATTGTTAAAGTTGCTCTGGTAATACCACAAACGTTACTTGGTCATATAATGGGTGCATTTCAGTATCTAGTCTAAGGATCCAAAGTATCATGAGCTTTGCGTAGTTCTCTTTACAAGTTTCGGCTTTACTGAATAAAACTTTCTTTATGATCCGTATTAAAAATCCTGGATTAGGTGTTGGCTGACAGGTGGTATGAGTTCCAGATGCTCTTGTTGAATTGTGGAAATGCTGTCATTGTATTACCTTGTTGAGTCAATCCATGCCTTCACATCTGCCACAGATCAGTTCCTTCTTGTTTATCGATAGTACTGCTAACCAGGTATGTTAAGGTTTTCATATCCGCCAGAATTTTTCTGTTAAGTCGAGTGTAGTTGGATTGGTGCTCGTTGTTTTGTATCCTAGGATCTTGATTTGTGTGTAGTGTATGTTGAGGCCTACTACTGGATGCTGAGGCTGTTGTTACACTGTCCGCATTCATTTGCATTTGTTTCTGTGTGTGGCATGGAAGAGCTATCTAGGTTATTTGCGAGGTACAAATCGTCTAGATGCCTCTATGTTGTCCACTGTATTCACTTGAGATGTTACAGTGTTCATAATTCAGTCGACAGCCAGCAGGCTTTTCATCCACCAGTCATTTATTCATCAAGTAACCTCTACATGACAGTTCATATTTCTAAAAAATGTTATGACTTAATGTACACTTGTTGATTTGAGTCCATTTTAAAAAAAAGTATCGTTGTTTCATTAAAACCCGAATTTCACGTCTGCCATCTTGAAAGTAAATTGATGCTTAGAAGATTTCGATAAATATCTCCTTATTATTGGTTATATTGTTGAAATCAACTGAGTATTGGTTTAGCTGAAAGGTTTTCAATGAGTATATGATGCAGAATGCAATGTCCGATGGTAGTGTTCTAATGAATTGTTCGTAAATCTTTCGAATGATGTAATTATATCCATTTTAGTTGTCTATTATATGCAAAGTTTAACGACTGGAAATCATCATCTCTGAACGCTTTTTAGTACAATGTTTTGTGCGTATTCTTTTTAATATCTTAGATATTATTTTTAGATGAAAATTAGTCTAGAAATAGTTGGCTGGTGATCCTGAACTTAGACTTTTTGGTAGTTGTCGCTTGTTGACATCGCGTACCGTCAATATTGAGGAAAGTGAAGAAGTTTTGTCAATTCCCTCTTGATTTACATAGTTACATAATCATAGATGGATACCGTTAAGCTCATTTGGTCAAAACAGACTCTGTTTGGGACTATGATGTATATACTTATTGATCGTTAATTATGTTTAGGTGGACAGTGACAGTGATACTTACGTAATAACACTAATAGGCACATTGAAACGTGATGCACAGAATACTATCACTACTATGAAGGACTAAATAAATAGGATCACTCACTACTGAGTGATCAGTGAACACATAGATCCTAATACTACTGCTAACTAAACGCCATAAAAGTAGTTCAATGTTAACTGTCTCAGTCTTCAAAACTTACTTACCTACTTACTTGCGCCCGTTACCCCTCAAAGAGGAGCATATGTCGCTCACCACTATTCGCCTTTGAACTCTGTCCTTAATAATCCTTTCCAGCTCCTTCCAGTTCCTGTTCATCGTTGTAATATCTACTTCCAATTCTCAGCTCAGTGTGTTCTTTCGCCTTCCCCTTTTCCGTTCTCCAATAGGATTCCATACTAATGATTGTCTTGTGATGCAGTCTGATGATTTCCACATTGTATGTCCTATCCATTAACAACGTCTTCCATAATTTCCTCTTCGGCTGCTAGAATTTGGTTTGTTCTCTCCCATAGTAAACTGTTGGTGATGGTTCCCGGCCAACAGACATTCGGTAACTTGCGCAGACAGTTGTATATAAATACTTGTACCCTGCTAATGATGTTTGCTGTAGTTCGTCACGTTTCAGCTCCATACAGCAGAACTGTCTTCACGTTCGAATTGAAGAGTCTGACTTTGAGGTTGGTTGACATTTATTTTGAGTTTCATATGTTCTTCAACTGTAGGAATGCTACTGTTGTTTTAGACTGCAAAACTAGATTGTTATAAACTGAACTATTCATCACCAAGCATCGATTCCTATAAGACTGCAAGTACATTCTAAGTTGAACAAGGTTCTTCAACGATTATAACCAAAGTATCTCCTACTAAACAGCATGATATTCACAATATTAGATCACTTAGATTAATAGATATGTTGTAATGTTGTGTATAAAAATCAATCACCACTATAAGGAATTAATTAAATATTACTAATAAGTAGTCAATCATATGTACACATGATCTTTATCACTTAGAAGTTATTGTATTCAATTAAGATTTCTTGTCAATTACAATATTTCACTTGATTTTCTCATGTGATTGATAACAGGTGAACTGTTGTTTCTTTTCTCTCCTTCTTTGTTTTGTTTAAATAGTTCCATTGTATTCACTTATCCATTCATTATTTAAGTAATTTGAACATTCTATGGTCCTAGTTGATATGAATTGTATCTATTTGCATAGAAGAATATCATCATCTGTTCATTGAACATTTCAACATACAACATAATGAATTGAGATGGTTTATGGTGAATGGTATTAAGTTTGGTTGATTGAATTCGTCATAAATTGATGGTAGTAGTGCATCATTGAAAAGCAATGGGGGCGTTGGTCAAGTGTTTCGTCCTAGTATTGAAGTGCTAATTCTACTATCGGATGCCAGTCCACTTTTGCAGAGGGTTATGTGGATCGCCAATTGAAAACCCGTAGGGTGAAATCTAGAGTGAACACTGCTGAAATGTCCCTTACTAGGACGGAACAGTTGTCCTACGCTAAACGGTTTTCAGTGGTACCCCAAGAAACATCAATCTGTGACAAATTCAATCATTTACACTATCTAATCATTTAAAAGTACTCGTATCGTCACAGATCAATGCGGGTAAATAGAATGGGAAACCCAGGTGTACTAGACAGTTGTTTTATCTTAGTATGGAAGAACTAAACTTTACAAAAAACCACTTTAATTCACCTAAAGTAATCAGTTAACTAATGATCAAGTTTAAGATGTTCCTTAAGTTCGGGTGAAAAATTTCAACTGTTGGAGTTCATGTACGTCGAGAGTGAGACAGTTATTATCAATGACACTAGTTTATCGCCATGTTATATCACAAATTGATAAAAGTAAGAATTCTACCATTCGATACCGATACTTCCAGTGGTACTGATGGGTAAGCGTTCACAATGAAACCTAAATGTCCTGTGTTTAAGTGCCAGGTGGAATCGAAGATGCTCATTGTTGAGAAATCCCATACTGAATAAGTTAAGCGTCGTGTTCCGTTGCTTTTAGTGATACTCAACCGCCATCAACTTATAATGAATAAATGCAACTAAACTTAATGCCTATCTCTATAAAAGTCGCTTTATTTCAACTTCATTTCTCAATTCATTTTAATTTCACATTAACTTCTACTAGTAAATTGTAAATCATCTAAGGTATCATTATTCCTGTGTCAATAGAAACATAATTCATTCACTATATGGGTTATCCATTGAGCTATTGAGTTATATTGGTCACTTGCTTGTACAATCAGTATGAATATATTCAGAAGTGTCTTCATGTTGACGCTTACAATATGATGTAACACTCTACTAAGACAATCCATTCAAATTCCAAATATGACAGCAGAAATTAATCACGCATAGTCTTTATCAACATCAATTGGAAGATACATATAATATGTGCTTAGAAGTGTAAGGAGTATTACAGTCCCATAACAATATCCCAATAATACATCTATTTGTATAATATTGTAATAGTACTTTACAGAAACCATTATTGTAGTATTAATACTGATACATAACTAATAGGTTTAATTAGTTGTTGCTGAGGATGTTGGATTTTAATTTTTATGTCACGAATTGGTCTGGAATAGACAACTGTCGATGGCCAAGAAGTACTGAACAGCTGTTCCGTCCTAATATACGACTCTTCGGTATTCCCCACAAAACTACTTGTGACTGACTTCTCGATGTAAATCTTAGAGTTCTAATGAGAAGATGTAACTAGTATAATTCGACAGTGTCAGGTGTGAGTCAGTTATCCACCCAATTAAAGTTGATGGAGAAACTCTGGAACAAGTGGGTACTTTCACGTACCTGGGGATCATCATCGATGAACGAAGAGGATCCGATACAGATGTAAAGGCAAGGATTGGCAAAGCAAGGGCAGCAGTCCTACAGTTGAAAAAACATATGGTACTCAAAAGAATTGTCAACCAACCTCAAAGTCAGACTCTTCAATTCGAACATCAAAACAGTTTTGCTGTATGGAGCCGAAATGTGGGGATTCACTGAAAACATCATCAAAAGAGTACAAGTATTTATAAACAACACAAGATACTGAATGTCCGTTAGCCAGGAACCATCAGTGAAAGCCTACTATGGGGTAGAACATATCAACTTCCAGCAACTGAAGGGGAAATAAGGAAAGACTTTGTTAATGGATAGGACATACATTGTGGGAATCATCAGACTGCATCACGAGACAAGTATTAACTTGGAATCCTGTTTGGAAGCGGAAAAAAGGAAGGTGAAGGAACACACTGCGTCGAGAATTGGAAGCAGACATTAGAATGACTACGAGCATAAGTAAGTAAGTCCAGTGCTTCTAAGTAATCAATGGTCGTCTGATTTAGACAATTTTGTGATAGGTTCACGTTCTAGTGGTTAATCAATAGATAGTAATAATGCACTAAATAATTTGTATATTCATTCATTTTGAAATAACTAGTATTCCTCTGAAAATTTAATGCCAATCATGAGTGTGCATCATTAGAAGATAGGATGAAATAAACAGTATTACATCCGAGAGAGGGATTCTTCATGAACACGGACCCAAAATACATTTAAGAATCGAATACAACATTCACATGCTTCATAGATGACACTTGACAATAAGCTCCACTCAGAGATTAAGAGAATTTGACAACCATTTACTATCATTATTGATAACTGTTTCACTTTTGTTTAGTACTGTCTAGTTTACATTGATACCCATCCGCGATCACTATTTAATAAGCATAAGTAACAAGTGAAAATTAATAATCAAAAGACACACCTATTAATTAATCACTAGTAGTTATCATTTAATCTGGTTTGCGTTTTTTTTAGCAAGTTTTGGGTTTTACGGGAGCAAAGGGCGAAGTTCCTACGTAATCAAAAAATTGCAAAAACCTCAAGTCAGACTCTTCAATTCGAACATCAAAACAGTTTTGCTGTATGGAGCCGAAATGTGGGGATTCACTGAAAACATCATCAAAAGAGTACAAGTATTTATAAACAACACAAGATACTGAATGTCCGTTAGCCAGGAACCATCAGTGAAAGCCTACTATGGGGTAGAACATATCAACTTCCAGCAACTGAAGGGGAAATAAGGAAAGACTTTGTTAATGGATAGGACATACATTGTGGGAATCATCAGACTGCATCACGAGACAAGTATTAACTTGGAATCCTGTTTGGAAGCGGAAAAAAGGAAGGTGAAGGAACACACTGCGTCGAGAATTGGAAGCAGACATTAGAATGACTACGAGCATAAGTAAGTAAGTCCAGTGCTTCTAAGTAATCAATGGTCGTCTGATTTAGACAATTTTGTGATAGGTTCACGTTCTAGTGGTTAATCAATAGATAGTAATAATGCACTAAATAATTTGTATATTCATTCATTTTGAAATAACTAGTATTCCTCTGAAAATTTAATGCCAATCATGAGTGTGCATCATTAGAAGATAGGATGAAATAAACAGTATTACATCCGAGAGAGGGATTCTTCATGAACACGGACCCAAAATACATTTAAGAATCGAATACAACATTCACATGCTTCATAGATGACACTTGACAATAAGCTCCACTCAGAGATTAAGAGAATTTGACAACCATTTACTATCATTATTGATAACTGTTTCACTTTTGTTTAGTACTGTCTAGTTTACATTGATACCCATCCGCGATCACTATTTAATAAGCATAAGTAACAAGTGAAAATTAATAATCAAAAGACACACCTATTAATTAATCACTAGTAGTTATCATTTAATCTGGTTTGCGTTTTTTTTTAGCAAGTTTTGGGTTTTACGGGATGGGGGTGCTAGCCTTATGCCCAACCCTCCTCCTTTACCCGGGCTTGGGACCGGCATTAACCCTAGAAGGGCTACAGGAGGAGTTGTATTTAAGAATCTTGCAACACAGGGAGCACCAACCCAATTCAACTTGATGGAGAAACTCTGGAAGAAGTGAATACTTTCACATATCTGGGGAGCATCATCGATGAAAAAGGAGGGTCCGATGCAGATGTAAGGACAAGGATTGGCAAAGCCAGGGCAGCATTCCTACAGTTGAAAAACATTTGGAACTTAAAACAAATATCAACTAACCTCAAAGTCAGACTCTTCAATTCGAACGTGAAGACAGTCCCGCTGTATGGAGCTGAAACTTGGAGAATTACTACAAACATCATCAGACGGATACAAGTATTTATAAACAACTGCCTACGAAAGATACTGAATGTCCGTTGGCCGGAAGTCACCAGCAACAGCCTACTATGGGAAAGGACTGAAGTTACACCCGGTATATGACCAAGTTACGTTTGGATTATTACCAGAGCAACTTTTAACGATTGAACCCACTCTTACAAATATGAATAAATCAGAAGGCAATGAAGGATGGAACAGAAGTTATATTTGATCGTGAATGGAGCGGCAATGGGTTAGCAACGTCTAGGCTGGCAAACTAGAGAGGGTTGCTAGTTTCGGTACGGCGTGACGAGATCTGGTGGTGATGCGTGACTGAGCGCCTTCAACTTAGTAGTGTCCGCCAAAATAAACATGGTCAGCATCAATGTCAAAACCTATGTAACTATTTATTTTGGGGATTATTTACCGCTACAGGACAAACCAACTTCCATCAGCCGAAGAAGAAATTAGTAAAAGACGTTGGAAATGGATAGGACATACACTACGCAAACCATCAGACTGCATCACGAGACAAGCATTAACATGGAATACTGTTGGGAAACGGAAAAGAGGAAGGCTAAAGAACACTCTGCGTCGAGAATTGGAAGCAGACATTAAAAGGATGAGCAGCAACTGGAAACAATTAGAAAGGATTGCTGAGGACAGAGTTAAATGGAGAACCCTGGTGAGCGGCCTATGCTCCTCAGCGAGGAGTAACGGGCATAAGTAAGTAAGTTATCATTAATTCATATAAATAGTATAAATTCGGACAAGAAGATGACAATTCCTAGATGATAATCGCCGTTGTTCGTGAAGTAAAGACGGTAGTAATTTATTTGTTTTCATGTAACTACTTATTAAACTTAAACAACGTAATTCACTGACAGTGTAACTTGCCCTATAAAAGCTATTGATTTGATCAAGAAATGTGAATAATTTGATTATGTAATGGTAATTTTAATATCACTATGTAACATGAAGATAACACACATTAGAGTATAGTCTCAAGGCATTTGTATCATACGGTTGATTTGTATATATGGTCAGTGTTGACTTTACTAGAAGCATTTTTAAGATATCAACTGAGTGATCCATTGAAACTCTTAACAAGTAGAACATTCAATATAATCAGTTTATCTGTGTTACTATTCATAAGTGAATCAATTGGAATTAGCTAACTAAGTAACTAACTAATAAATGAACATAACTGTACAATTTGTAATAGTAAACATTCACATTATCATCAGTTGATTGTATCCTAAAAAATTACTTCAAGCATTCAATATCAAAGTGATCAATTCATCATTGTATCAAATTTATATCATTTTGAATATTTCATCAAGATCTAATCACTGTCAACATGAAGATCATTACAATGAATAATGTTGGTAGTGTAATGATAAGATGTCACTAATGAAGTTCAATAAAGTCAATTGTATGATAGTCATTGATGAATGATGAAAGATGATAACATCATATGGAATTACTTGAAATTATGAATGTATGTTATTAGATGACAACTATTCAATAATGTTGTAAGTGTTAGGCAGTTTGATGAAAACTATGATGACTGATGTATTGAATGATAGATGTTCAACGTAATAAACAGAAACTCTTTACTGTCATTGAAATTTAACTATGAAACAATCAATTAGCAACCTGTTACGTCATGTGAAATGATTTAATGATATGAATATAAAAGTAGATTTTATAAGATTGTTTTTTTTTCGCTTCTTCATCACTTTCTATTTCCCTTTTCATTGTATCCATTTACATGATGAGATGCTACTGGTTTGGATAATTTAATTACTACCCCCCCAACCTGCATGTATTTTTATTATTTTAGAAGTATATAGTTGCTAAGTTGATTTATGTACCATTAATTCATAAATTAAAGTGGAATTTCTAATGTTACTACTTTAATCAATTTAAATTAATGAAAGTTGATGTGAAAAACTTCAATGTTATTTGTACACTTTTACATTTTAGTTGTACAGGTTAATGTAATTTGCAAATTAATGTATTTCATAGTCATTGATTATATAGTTATGTTGATATGACTCTCATAAACCTTAGAGTAGCCTCCAGAACACTTGAAAGAGCCAGAAACAGTCCATCCATTCACAGAATTTTTTAGAATCTCGATGTAGTATGTTCTCAAACTTCTTAGTCCGGATTGGATGAATTACAATGATGGTTTTATTGTTTCATAAAAGTATACGTATACGATTATTTTGTACATAGATCACTTAATTTGCTACTTGGATAAAGATTCCAACCTACTTGTCTTCTTTCTTCTGAGGAGAGTTGATAGCAGTCGAGTGCTGAAGTTATCCACAGTTGGTCAAGTTATCAAGTAAAAGTTATAACAATTAAATAGAAATATCAACCTTTCGACACTGGATCATTCATTTATTAGTTAAGCTTTCAGTGCAAAGATTGAATGTCATCGACTCAATCCTTTCGTGAAATTATGGATGCCTATTTCTGAATAGTCTTATACTAGAATGCAATGGTTGTCCAATGTATCCTAATTTTAAACGGTTATCCTACTAAGATCATTTTGTGTTACTAAATTCCTATGCAACCGTTTGTACAACATTTTAAATGTATATAATAGAAATCAGTTTTATCAAAAATGTCTTGTTGGTAAGTACCAAATCAACACGTAAATTAGATTAAACAAGATCATCTGATAACTACTAATGATAACATTCAATCTAAATTATTCCATACCTAACGATCTTAACAACTTCATCCAATTGTAAATACATGACAGTGATTACCCATAGAGTTACATTCATAAGTTAGTTATCAACAAAATTTCATGATGGTGAAATTGCAAAAATGCAAGTAGTTTCAGAATAAAATTGTTGATTTGTTACAGACTTAAGCTGGTCAGTCTTTGTTGCCTCAATATGGCGTGATTGTCTGAACTCAGTAGTCTACTGTTAAACGCGTTTGTATCCGATACGAAACGGACTGAGTTCGAATCCCAGTGTGAATATCAACATTAGGATGCAGGTACATCCAGCCGATGAGTCCCAAATAGGACAAAACGCACGTTCTGGATTGCACTTTCCAGTCATAATCCAACTTAAATAATGCAAGTGGTTTCAATTTTGTTTTTACTATTATACTAATTTCACTTAGCCTAAAGAACAATACATTCATTTGATAATTTATGTAACTTGGACAGTGGATGAAGATTGCTATTAAATTGCATCATTACAGACAATGTTCTATAATAGTAAAAAAGAGTTTCTGTTTATTACGTTGAACATTTATCATTCAATACATCAATCATCATAGTTTTCATCAAACTGCCTAACACTTACAACATTATTGAATAGTTGTCATCTAATAACATACATTCATAATTTCAAGTAATTCCATATGATGTTATCATCTTTCATCATTCATCAATGACTATCATACAATTGACTTTATTGAACTTCATTAGTGACATTACACCACCAACATTATTCATTGTAATGATCTCATGTTGACAGTGATTAGATCTGACCTAAAGGATTTTCAATGGCATCAAGTTATCTTTCTAGTTTTTCATAAAAGCATTCATACAATTCCACTTTTATGATTTCGAAACATCCTCGCCTATCCAATGAATGTGTCATTGTCAGAACATCACATATAAGCGAACAACTTTGTTTTATCATTTAGATCTTCATCAGGAATCATTTAATATACACTGATGTTGATATGCCGAAATTAAAAAATGTTAAGCTAATCAAAGCAATTTATCAGTCATTTGTGATAATCAGGTAGATGGATTACATAACTATTGATCATAATCAGTGGTAGGTGTAATCTAGTAATAAGAGGACTGGTTTACTTTTACTAGTGATGATATAAATAATAAAACAACTAGAACAGCTATTCCTACACAAGAAGTAGGAAATAAACTGACTGGGATGAATTTATTTACACACTAATCATCAGAAAATTAGAGTTACGTAATAGGAAATTTTAGTTACGTAGGTAATGAAGACATTAAACGAAAGGGTGGGTGGGGGGTAGGTAGTTTAAAAGTTTTTAAAATACGATAAAATAAACACAAAATAGTAGGTGTGTCGAGTTTGTGAGGTTACTTGTTAACTCATATTTGACCAAGGAAGAGATAAGTGTATTATAAATTTTATGTAAACACATAGAATAGGGTGGTTGGTACAAGTTCCCAAAGCTCCTACTATGTGTAACAATCAACCACAGACCCTATTAAGAAACACTGATTGTATATTTTAGATTACTTTACGTAACTTCAATTTGTCTATCTCATGAACACTATCTACTAAATAAGATTAAACTAGACTATAAGTACACTCTTTATTTATCTTTACCGAACCACATTGGTAGATGTTTATTCATTTGTTTGCTAAGTTGTCTGGTTGCTCACATTAAGTAACTTTCGCATACGAAGCTACATTTATATCTGCAGACGGAAATAGCATGTAACCTATCTTTCATTTTAGTCAATACTACCGGTAGATTAGATAATAAGCCGATGAGTCCCAAATAGGACGAAACGCACGTCCTGGATTCCGCTTGCCAGTCACAATCCAACTTAAATAACAAACAAACTTTTCCTTTATAGAAGGTAATTTTGTGTAATATTTTCTAATGTGCTTTGTTGAATAAGTTAAGCAAATATGAAGTACTCCAAATTGTTGAAAACAACGGAAGTATCATCCACCTAACAACCGTAAACGGTTATTACACTTTAGTTGTTCATAGACTCAAATAAAAATATTTGCAATAAACTATCCTGAAAGATTTAGCTATGTCGATCCTATTAACTTGATGATACATCATGTTGTTGAACTGAATTTCTATGCATTTGGTGCATATCAATATAACCTCTTTGTTAATTCATAAACGAATAAAATCCTGATATTGTCATATAACATCAGTGGTTACTTCCAACAGAGTCATTATACAATAAAGAAAGTGATGCTAAAGACAAAAAACACTAAACATTTGTCAGAAACATTCAATTCATCCAGCTTTTGTACAAATGTAAAATTATCCTTCATACTGTCGTAATCCAATTTCTTTCATTTAGGTTTATTTATCAGCGATCAAATTGATTGATAATTCAGTTTTTGGTTGATTGAATATTTGTCACGGATTAATGTTGGCAAAGTACAATTGAAAACTAGGGAGTATTGGATAGCTGTTTTGTTCTACAGTGGAACTCCTCAGCAGTGTGCGCCTCAGATTCCAAACCAAGGGCTTCAAGTTAACAGCGAACGCTTAAACTTCTTCACCATTGCGCCATCAGGCTTTCAATGTTAGAATTCTCACTTCCATCAATTTGTCATATTCCTTTTTTTCTAACTTTTAATGTGATCACTGTTTATCTGAAGATGATGTCAGTTACTATGATAACACAGAATACTCAATTTTAGTTATTTTAATAAAACTACAAAACTATTAGCCATTAACACTGATGTTTACATATTCTACTTATCATCTAGACATCTTGAATGAATGATTATTGTCTGGAATGTAATGGTGACTATTTAATGTTGTTTTTTTTGGTGAAACTAAACTTTGCCGACGAACTTCAGAAGGCCAATCAGAATCAAGGTATTTGTTTCAAGATCGCTCTCTCATTCAAGTTCAAAATGCTTACTTTACATCGGCTGATTAGAATTTTTAATAAAAACGTTACTATTTATGATATACAAGCTCTCGGATCACTTAGTAGAGATTTGATTTGTGATTGTGAGCTCAATATGGCTCAAGTACAATCCACAGATTGTCGAGATGGAGTAATCTTTCGTTGTAATGGTTATTGGCGAAAGAAATCAATAAGAATAGGCAGTATTTTTAACAAGTCTAAACTGACATTAAGGCAAACCTTCATGTTAGTTGTATTATGGGTTATGCAGTTCCCTGTTACGCTGGCATCGTCTCTTACAGATGTAAACAAAGTATCAACAGTGCAATGGTATCAACACAATAGAGACATATGCTCAGAAATCATGTTACGCTTAAATCTGTCGCTGGGAGGCGTCGGGAGAATCGTCGAAATTGATGAAACAGCCATTAGAAATCGAAAATATAATAGAGGAAGATCTGTCAAAACAGGATGAATAAGTAATAATTGCTTTAATCTTACTGGTAGGTTATTGGTATTTACGATCGAACATTAGGAAAGGGACATATCTAATATGTCCTAAATCGAACGGCAAGTGTAATTCTTTTTTTAAAATATCATCGTTTTTCATAATAAAAAATGATTTTATCTACCAGTGTAATTCTCATTGGCTAAAAGGTGCCTTAAGGTCGTCGGTAGAATTTAATTTCACCATGTTAGCCTACCTTTAATAACCATGAGTTATTCAAAACAATAAATGAATAAACAATAGCTTCAGATCTTCATTATTGCTCTCTATTCAACTACACAGAGTCTATATGTTTCATTATTCAGTAAGTAAATTGTTTTCATCAAAAAAAAAATGTTGAAATGTAATCAACAGACATTTTCTAGTTGATATGAGATGGTTTCATAGAGATCAACATATAATTTTGTCATTTGTATCCATTACATATTCATCTGGGTTAGATATGACTGAAAAAGTTTTTAAAAAAAGTATTGGACTGATGTTTCTTCCTAGTATGAAACTCTAGAGCAGTGATCAGCTTTAAATCCACCAGACAATTAAACATGAGAGAGAATTAGATCCATGTATAACGATATTTAGTGAGATAATATGAGGCAATTCAGGATTGTTACAGTTACCCACTAATAGTACTAGATGTGGTCGACCATTATTGTAAACTTACTAAACCTATGAATGTAAACCAGTGGATACTAAAGAAAAGTTGAATTGTTAAAAACTTTATATAAAGTTTAAAGCTACAAAGTTTGATTAACAGCAAGGTCAATAACTGGACATCTAAAGAGCTTATGGTCAACTAATCAATCACTTTGTCAATCAATTAATCAACCAATCAATGCCTGCTACTCCAAGTGGAGCATAGGCCACAGACCAATATCTTCAAATCAACTCTGTCCTCCGTCCTTCTTTCCAGTTCTTCATAAGTTCTATTCATCCTGCTATTTATGTCTGCCTCCAATTCCAAATCCAATGATTTCTATCGTTTTTAACTTTTTCTTTGACCTTGATGGTTCCAAGTCCATGCCTGTCATGTGACGCAGTTTGATGGTTTCTTCAACGTTTATCTTACTTACCTCCTAGTGTTGATTTCTAATTTCTTCCTCAACTGGGCTTCGGTTGTACATATCATTACCAAGGTTAACTTTGATAATTTCAAATAAATTAAGCATTGGATAGATTGTTTATAATAAGTGATATATATTTGTAAAATTCCAATGAGCTTCGGTTGGTTTGGTCTCCGTCACAGAAGGTTATTACTGATGTCTGGTTAACGAACCTGGTGTAGATAACGTGAGTAGACAACTATTTATAAATACGTGCATCTTTTGAGTGATGGTCTTCGTATTTCTGCAAGTTTCAGGTTCATACAATAGAACGGTGTTGAAAATTGTATTGAAAATTGTGACTTTGACGCTGTGTTTGTTGTTTTGAGTCAGAAATGTTCTCCTTTAAGGTAGAAATGGTGCTCTTGTCCTACCCTGACTTTATAATCCATATCATCGATTCATTCAATTTATTGTTTAACAATAATCTATATTGTAGCAATTTTGTAGGAACTCGATCCATCCTTACGGAATCCAATCTGTTAATGTTGTAAAATTGTAAATTCAACAACTTTTACCTCACTTAAAAATAACAGCTGTTCAGTGTTCTCTGGTTTTCATTGGTACCCAGCCAACATTAATCTGTGACATATCTTTTCAATTTATCTGGATTTTAAATGAGTGGTGATTGAGATATCTTTAGGCACAACATAGTGTTTATCTACGGAGCCTTTCAGAAAAAAGTGATTCACAGTAAACTCTACTTAATTTGTTTTCAGTGATAACATGGGTTTCTTGAAATATCTAATTTTGAACATATGGAATCAATCATAGTGTATCACAGTGTTGAAATGTGTATATTAGTGGTCACTTAATCACGAGAAATAGACTGTATACTACATGTAATTTTTACCCTTTCCCTCCCGCGGTTTTATATCACCAACTGTATTGTTGTATTGTATGGCTACATATTCATGTATTTGAATTATTGTTTGAAATAATAACTTTATTGGATTGTTCAACTGGTTCACATCTACTATCTAGGGTTGGATATATTTAGGGTAGATCAGATTATTGTTAAAGTTGCTAGAATACTTTGTAACCCATACAGTATGTAGGTCATTGGTCAGTGGGTACTCCTAGTCAATAAGTGTCCAATTCATTTATTTGTTAATTTTTGTTCGATGTTGGTCTTGATTCTACACTACTGAATCTGGGTTGCACACTTCTGAGGAGTTCCACACCAGAACAAAACAACTGTTTTGTTTTTCCCTAGTTTTCAATGGTACGTCGTCAACATCAGTCTGTGACACATTCAATCAACTAAAATAACAATTTGTTGATCATAACGTCCTATAATTATATCTTTTGTAATGTGGAGTGACAATTTAGTAGTCATGCATTTTGCTTAAATAATCTATTTAAAATCTAAAAATGTATCAATGGTAGTCTAGTAGATAATCACTACTGATTTTCAGTAGTACATGAAAATTTACGCTAAATATAAAAGTAATAACAGATTAAATGTCGATCTCTATTTAAACTATGCTGCTTACATACTTATTTACGCCCGTTACCCCTCACAGAGGAGCATAAGCCGCTCACCACAATTCTACATTACATTCCGACCAGAGCAATCCTTTTCAGCTGTTCCCAGTTGGTGTTTATCTTTTTAACGTCTGCTTCCAATTCTCGACGCAATGTGTTCTTTCACCTTCCTCTTTTCCGTTTCCCAATGGATTTCATGTTATTGCTTGTCTCGTGATGCAGTCTGATGGTTTCCGCAATGTATTTCCTATCCATTAACAATGTCTTCTCTTAATTTTCTCTTTAAATGATAGAAATTGGTTAACTCTACCTCATAGTAAGCTGTTGCTGATGGTTTCCGGCCACCAAACATTCAGTATCTTGTGTAGGCAGTTGTTTATAAATACTTATACTCTTCTGATGATGTTTGCAGTAATTCTCCACATTTCAGCTCCATACAGCAGAACTGTCTTCATGTTGGAATTGAAGAGTGCGACTTTGAGGTTGGTTAACAGTTGCGTTGAGTACCACATGTTCTTCAACTGTAGGAATGCTGCCCTTGCTTTGCCAATCTTTGCATTTCCATCTGTATCGGATCCTCTTCGTTAATCGATGATGCTCCCCAGATATGTGGAGGAATCCACTACTTCCACAGTTACTCCATCAAGTTCAGTTGGGTTGGTGCTCACTTTGTTGTATTTGTGAATCTTACTCTTTCCCTTATGTATGTTCAGGACTACTGATGCTGAGGTTGCTGCAACGTTGTTTGTCTTTGCTTGCATTTGTTGGTGTGTATGTGCTAAAATAGCTAGATCAGCCGTGAAGTCCAAATCATCAAGTAGCATTCTACTTGTCCATTGAATTCCGTGCATGCTCTCAGATGTGGAGGTCTTCATAATGCAGTCAACCACTAGGAGGAAGAGAAAAGGCGAGAGTAGGCAAACTTATCTGACTCAGGTCCTCACTGGGAATGCATTTGTCAGTTGTCCTCCATGAACAATTTTGCACTCTTCCGTAGTAAGAATTACAAATGATGTTGACGAGTTTCTATAATACACCGCCGTAGTGTCGAAGAAGTTTCCTGTCTACATTGTCAAATGCCTTCTCATAGTCAACGAAGTTGATGTACAGTGATAAGTTTTATTTATTTGATTGTTCAACGATGATGCGCAGCGTTGCGATTTGGTCTGTGCGCGATTGATCCTTATAGAAACCAGCCTCTTGTTAACATAAATATAAAAAAAATTAAGAAAACTCTTTTTTTAGTTCACTCTTAATTCAATAAAACAACCTCTTTATTGTGGTTTATTATGGTTCAATGGTTCTTTTTTCTTTTATTTTTATTAAAGTACTTAATTTAATTAGTTGCTAAGACTAATTGAGGTAAGAGAGTGTGTGTGTGGGTGGGTGAGGGATGGGAGGGGGGTCTTGAGATGGTGATAGATGCAGCGAAATTAAATTCATAATTTCATTTTTTTCTTTTCGTTTCTAATAAAATAAACTACAATGACTACTAGGTAGGATACCATTGAAATCCACGAAGCACTGTACAACTGTTTCGTTCTAGTAGGTAACTCTACATCATCGATTATTACTAATAATAACTGTCTCACCCCCTGGCAAATCTGAATTCCACCAGTCATTAGAGCCTCAGGAACACTCTGAAGTTAGTCACTAGCAAGTCGATTCTTGTAACTAAATTGAAGTGGTCCATAGAGATTAGTATCTCCACAAACCACCTCAAATCGACAAATTAGCTGTTATATTTCATAATACTCATTTACAATAAAATATTAATGAAACCAGTAGGATTTCGACATGACAAATAGACCTCAGTTAAATAAAGAAAGCATTCAACAATTCTTTTATCGTAGTATGAAACTCTTCAGTTATGTATATCTATGACTTCAACAGGGAAATAGCAGTAGAATTTCCAGAATTCGTGGAGAAGACCTAACTGTTACAATGATATTCATTGGTTGATATTTCAAACTTTAGTCAATTCACGTTATATATAATTCTACGTTATTTATTGTCACTAATTGATAAAAGCATGATCACATCATTTCAATGACATTGATTCATGACGACAGTCTTTAATTAATATCAACTAATATGGGGTAAGGAATCACTGAAGTAAACTTTCATTCTAGTGTTGGATTATAATGTTTATACTTTCAATGACTTACTATAAAATACTTGTGAAAGACAAATGTAACTCAGAAAAGTCAACAGCTCCAGTCTATCACTTGTCAATAAGTATATTGAATTAGATCCAACGTATTAAGTAAATAAAATAATAATCAACAACTACAAGAATAAGGTCAAGAAAGAAGACAATAAAAATTAATGTACAAAATGGTGACTGGATAAATATCAACAAACAACTAATCAAATTATATATTTACGTTGGATTGTGACTGGCAAGCGGGATCCAGGACGCGCATTTCGTTCAGTTTGGGACTCATCGACTGAATGTACCTGCTGAGGATGTATTCGCTCAGGATGCACACATAGCAACAGAGACTGACCAGTTTCAGTCCATTACAAATCAATGGGAACATACAAGCTAATCCTAACTAATCAAATTCACTGTCAAAATAGCAATCTACTGATTACTTATGGAGAAAATCTTCTATTCAATAGTTTACACCAATAAAGTTGTTTAGTGTAAAAGAAAAGCAAAACCTTTACAAGTAAACCATCAAACTCAAAGAACCCAGTCATATCATCTTAGAACAGAAACATATTGATACATTAAGTTAGTTATGAAAAACTTTGATATAGCTTACTTTTCCTATGGAGAAGAATGCTACTACATTGGATGTCAAAATTGATTGATGAACATTTTTTCCTTATAACAAACATCAATAATATTCCGGGCACCTAACGAAGATTGACTATCTCCGTGAACTGTGCTTTAGAATATTATTTCAATTATTATAACTGAGGACAGTTTAAACATCTCATTTCTATGACTGTTATATTCCCCTTACCCGGTCCTCTCGTTTAGTATATTTACACTTAGTATTTTGTTTATTGCTATGAACTACAGTTACTTGGTTGTGCACAAGTTGTTTCCATTCAGTGCAACTCTTCGCTTTGTTTTGTACAAATGTTAGATTCTTGATTGGTTTACTATGTGGTCTGGTTTTATGTATGTATATAGGCATGTCTAAAATACAATAGGTTTTCCGTCGTTTTTGGTTCCCAATTCTGGTTCTTCTATTATCGCCCTGGGCGGGGTGAGTGAACTTAGGTCAGTCGCCTATTATCAACTAGACACACTTCATTGGCGTTCGATACACCCACTCAAAACCTTTCTTTTTCTACGTCATAACAATCATTTACCTAAAGTATTCTGATATACTATTGTCAAGAAGAAATCTTATATCATGTGAACTACTTGTAATTATTCAACATTTATTATTCCATTAAAAAGAACCATGACTATTAGGCTACTTTTGATAGTAAAGTTTCTGTTTACAACTAGCATCTTTTATATTTAAGTTGAATTGTAACTGGCAAGCGGAATTCAGGGCCAGCGTTACATTCTATTTGAGACACATCACGTTCACCATTAGGTTAGTGTGTCCAGACAGTTACATTTGTGTAACAGACCAATTCCAGTCCATAACAAATCAATGTGAAAATAGAAGTTTATCCTAATTACCATGTTTTATTTACAATTCAAAGAAATAATTATAGGAAAATCTTGAAGAACTATGAATCATATCAAGTTGACCTAAAGCATACTATTTTCAAAATATCTCAATCATCTTTCATTTCAATTGATAAATCATTAACATCTACGTAGATCATTGTATTGATCTATGTGAAACCACTGATTACTTACCTATTTAAATGATTTCATTATCATTTCTATTCAAGTTATGGCATAGATTCAAAACTTTCGTGTTTTTCTTCTTGATGAAAATTGTTTATCCAACGTTTGATAAGTTTGTTTACTTAGTTCACCTAATTGAATATTAAGTAAATAGATGAAATGTGATTAGTATCTATTATTATGTGTAACGTATGATGCTTAAGTGGAATTAGTTGATGACAGTTATACTTTATTATAGGTAACTGATGAATTAAATTCAATTATGACCGGTAGTTTACATCCAAACCATGTGTTTAGTGTGTTATTTAGAACTCGTCAGCTACATGAATCCTAGTAATAGATATTCACAGTTTTCTGTTATCTCTTACTCTTTGTCTTAGATAACATAAGAAATTTGTTACCTAACTTTAATCTGATCATATCATCTCGAAGTTCCAAAGTATTTGTGAACTCTTTTGGGAGACAGTTCGTTAAATGGATTACTGTAATCGTTAAATATCACACCCACGGCCTATCTTTTATCTACATCTGCAGTCTAACTCTTTCAAGAAGTAAGACATGCTTATAAAATTCACGTTGATCTGGAATCAACTATCTTTATGACTTTACGTAATTAAGTATTTAATAACGTTTTACTTTTTCAAATATCATGTCAATTAAATTGATGGGTCTATAGTAAAATCATGAATAACTCTCTCAGTGATCTTGTAATCCTTTCGGCGTTGAACGATAACAACCAGAAGTGTAACTCATCGAGAACTGGTAACTTATATGGTTTTGGATAGCTATGTCAGAAAAAAACATTTTGTATTTACAAGAACTGGTACCAGGACCACAACTTTGATTGTTCTTATGCAATATATATCAAAACTAATTTTTATAGAGTAGACTTCATTGAAATATTTTTCAGCACTGAACAAATCTGAGTCATGCAATTTAATGGAGTTCTCTTGTATAACATAATATTTCATCCTTTTAATCTTATTTGATAAATGATACAACAGCCATCAAAAACTCAATTCATCTTCAGTTGGATTATGAATGGCAAGTAGAATTTAAGACGCGCATTTCGTCTTATTTGGGACTCATCGGCTGAATGTACCTGCATCTCAATGTTGATGTTCTTACAGGGATTGGAACTCGGTTTGCTTCGTGCCAAACGCCACTGCGTTTATCACTAGTATACTGTGTCCAGACAGTCTCACCTGTGTACCGAGAGGAAAATATGTAATTAGGATGGACTTGTAACTTCCCGTTGGTTAGTTAACATTGGGAAACAGATACATCCAGCCGACAAGTCTTATTTACTACCATTATATCGAGGCAATTAGCTTAGGATACACGTATAGTAACAGTGGTTGATCAGTTTCAATCCATGACTAATAAACCGGGATGATACAAGCTAATTTAATACATCTTAGAATTTCTCCAACGTAATGAATTTGTAATTTACTTCATTCAGGTTTTATTTAGACGAGTGATTTTCGTTTCATTAGATGTATAGTCAAGGATTCATCAATTAAAAGAAGACGAAAGACCATTGTCGTTAGTTGGCTTATGATCTTATAAATAACCTTAAATGAGAAATTTGTTTTGATCGATTGGTGTGTGTTAACATGATGTTCAGTAATTAAGCTTCTTATTGATCCACTGCTATCTCTTCTCAACCATACTGGATAATGTTCATGAACCCATTTAGATAAAGCTTTCATAGAATGACTTATATAACAAATTCCACAAGAGCGCATGACTCCACAAACTCACAGTTGAGGTAGTATTTCATTCAGATATCCACTGAACAAAATATGATTAAATAACAGTGAACTTAAAATCACTTCAAAGAACATTCTTTTAAGTAAATTTCAAATCATTCACTTTGAGATGTCTACACCTCTGTCACCACTGAAATCAACATTCACGCATTTTCTTTGGTGAGGAAACTTTTTATATTTTTGAACTTTTGCGATTCATGTTCTTGACAATAAACCTAAGTGGAGATTATCTTTTTCATAGGCATTCTCCTTGAGATACTTATCACTTCGCTGTTAGTGTGAAAATGGATTCGTTTTTTGGTTGGCCGTAACTATATTTATCATTCTGATTTTATACATCTTACGTAACTGTTCCTACCCAGTTTCTATAAGATTTTAGTGAATACTGTTAGAAATGTGATTGCGCTGATGTCAGGCAAAACGTGAATCTTATGTGCATATAATTTTCGTATATCAACTAAGCTCACATACATATATGGTTGATAGGATACATTTGAATTGTGAAGTTGATACGAATAATTACATAGGAATGTATATGAGGCCAAAGTAATCCAGCAATCACCTAAGATTCAAGTAACCCAAACAAGAAGATAATTCAATCATAATATGAACATGCACATACATACCAATATGCAATTTAAAGTTACATATGTTCCAAAGATAATCTACGCCTCTGTAATACTCAACTACATTTTTAGATTCTTAGTGAGAATAACCTTTACTTTTAGTGTTGTTATATTTACTTACATTTTGTCATTTATAAATTATGTATTCTCGATTGTGCAGCATACAGGTGGTGAAATTAACCGAGAAGTAAACTCGGCGACGGATTGGGTATTTTTTACTCACCATCATTATTTACTCATACTCTTTCAAAGTAATAAACTTCGTTAATTAGAATACTGTATTCTACAAACTCAATGAACACAGTAATACGACCAAGTAAGGAAATTTAACACAATTTAACACAATAAAAGTTGTTGAATTTGATGTTTTACATCCTGTTGAAAACCAAGAGGTATTAAAGACATATTTCTTGGAGTAACTTGTTAACTCAAAGACTATGATACTTTTATGACGTTAAGAAAGGAAGAATGTGTTTTCGATTGGTTGACGCGAAGGCCAATGAGATGTGCCTAGTTGACAATGTGCGATTGACCTAAGCCCACTCACCCCCCCAGGCTGACAAGCGAACAACCGGTGAATTGAGAACCAGAAAACAGAGATCAAGATCCGAGATCGAGATTGTATTACGTTTTAATCATGCCTTTATATATACATAGAATCAGACCACACAGTAAACTAATCAAGAATCTAACATTAGTACAGGACAAATCGAAGAGTGGCAGTGAATGGGGACTACCTGTACACAAATAAGTAAGCATAATTCATAGTAAATAAACAATTTACTAAGAGTAAATATACTAAACGGAAGGACCGGGTAAGGGAAACATAACAGTCATACAAATCAGATGTTTAAACTGTCCACAGTTATAATAATTGAAATAATGTTCTAAAGCACACTCCACGAATATAGTCAATCTTCGTTAGGTGCTCGTCATATCAGATACCGATGCTTAATAGAAATGTAAATATGCAGTGTTGAAGAGTCATATACAATTATGATTCAGTTATCAAATGTTTCATGACTTTAATATGGTTATCTTAGCCAAGTTATCTCGTTATATCAAGCTAAAAGTGATATTGCTAATTACGGTAAAGTCTTAATGTAGGCTTAATGCAAAAGCTAAACAGATTAGTATAAGTCTCAAAAATGCCCAAGTGATTATTAAAATTACATGACAACTAATTATAAATTAGATTCACTATAAGAGGAAGTAAATAGACAGTAAATGCTAATAAGAATTAACAACCGAAAGTCAGCTGATAGGGCAGTAATGATCTATAAACGATGACTTCAACATAAATCTTTGACGAATTCAATCAACTAAACTTAATACCAATCACAATAAACTATTCTAACTTAATTAAAACAGCCTCTGATGAACAGATTACAAAAGTGGCATTGTACAAATCCTTTTGTGCAAAACTACAAAGTTAACTTGATGTCATTAAAAAGTATCTATGTGAGAATAGTTATCACGTAAGATTCATTAAATAAGTGATAGATATAACCTGGTGAACATGTAATGCTCAACATAGTTGAAATGTAAACGTGTTTTACACAATTAACTATCAGAAGTAATGAAACAATGTAGAAATAACTGACTACAAAATAACTTTGACAACACTAACCAATTATCTAACGATAAGGTTTATCATCTCAAGCAATATATTCCACTGTTCAGATTGTCTGTTCATATCACCTTTGACTGTATATATCAAGGTACATTCATATAATAAAGTACATTCATTAGAAGAACAGAGAGAAGAATGTGTTCCTTCAGACATTCACAACCTTGATGTGAACTGCTAAAAAATCAAATATTAGAACAAATCAGTTATTCAGAGCTGACTTCTAGTTTTCAATGGTTACCTAACTCAGGTCAATTCGTGATAACAAATTCAATCTCAAAACTTTCAACAACATTCAGTTACTAAAGATGCAATTAGTGCATTATAAATTAAACGGTCATAATTTGCCTACAGAAATCTACTACATATTGAACTAATACAAATACCTTCTTATTATATAATTTACATGATATCCAATGAATAAGTTAATGAATATTCAATGTAACTAGCTTAATAGATAACAAGCAGCTATTTGACTGCGAATGGAATCATTGTCGAACTAAACATCAATTGCAGTATGTCTTGTTAAGGAGTTAGAAGAAGTATGTTGTATTCATCCTAAATTACATTGATGAATATAATCTAGTTATTCAAAGTTACAATAGATTGTAAAGTATATTAATTTCTTGATAATCCATATATGGATTAAATGTTGTTAAGCAAATTATCGGCTATTCGCTTCTGATGGTTGATTGCATTGTGTGAAGTATGGTATCATAAGGCAAGCACGGTAACAACCTTCTGTGGCAGCCAACAAACTAACCGAAATCCAGGTGGAAGAGTAATTACAAAAATAAGCCGTAGGTGGATGGGACACACACTGAGGAAATCATCATATTGTGTCACAAGACAAGGAATAACTTTGATTCCTCAAGACCAAAAGAAAAATGAATAAGAGCAAATGACAAATCTGTTTGGGAATTGGAGATATGATTTTCAGAATAAACAGCGTTTGTGTGGATGTTGAACGGAAGATATAGATTTGCTTAGGGAATGGTGATCAGTAGCTTATGCTCTACATGGTGTAGTGTGGATTGATTGACTTATTGACTCATTAAATCGAAGTCGAGCAAATATGCGATCAATCGGATGCAGGCAAATAGAGAAGACGATACGAAGAAATAGATAGGCATATACTTGAAGCCAACATAATCTAACGAGCAATAATACAAGGTGTGTTTTGAAGAAATTTCATATAATCAATTCTTTTAATGAATTTAAGAAAAAAGAATAAACAGACACGACAGTAGAATATGATGAATTCATTTCATTTCACTAGATTCTCATCAGATACTCACAACCTCTGTAATATTTCATAATCAAATATAATAAACAGATAACAGAACGCTTTGTGAGCAATGCTGTTTAAATGCCATTAGGTAGAATCATAATGGAATGGTGAATAATTATTATACAATCAATCAATTAATCAATGCCTGTTACCTCATATGGAGCATAGGCCACTGACCAGCATTCTCCAACCTACTATGTCCTGAGCTTTCCTTTCCAGCTCTTCCCAAGTGCTACTCATTCTCATCATGTCTGTCTTCAATTCCAGAAGTAATGTGTTCCTGGGTCTTCCTCTGTTTCTTTGGCATTTAGGATTCCAAGTTAGTGCTTGTCTTGTGACACAGTTTCATGGTTTCGTCAATGTATGTCCTATTCACCTCCAAGTCTTTTCCTAATTTTTTCCTCTGCTGGAATTCGGTTGACTTGTTTCTTGCAACAACAGGTTGTAGTTTGTGGTATCTAGCCAACGGATCCGAAGTATCTTATGCAGACAGTTGTTTATAAAAACTTGTATCTTCACGTTTCAGCTCCATACAACAGAACTGTCTTCACATTTAAATTGAAAATTTTGACCTTCATATTAACTGATGGTTGGTTTGAGTTACAGATGTTTCTCTGTTATAAAAACGCTGCCCTTGTCCTAACAATTCGCGCCTTCACATGTCAACTACACCCACCTTGTTTGTCGATTATGCTGCCCAATTATGTAAAGGTGTCTACATCTTCCAGAATTTCTCCGTCAAGTGAAATCGAGTTAGTGTTTGATATTTTTTATCGAAGGATCTTACTTTTGCGTTTGTGTATGTTGTGGCCTATTGCTGCCGAGGCTGCTGCTACATTATTCGTCTTCATCTGCATTTGATAATGTGTGTGGGATAGAAGCGCTAGGTCATCTTTAATGTCCAAATCAACTAGCTGCATCAATGTTGTCCATTGGATTCAGAGAATGTCTTCAGATGTTGCAGCCTTCATTATCCAGTCAATGACCAGTAGCAAGAGGGAGGGCGAGAGTAAGCAGCCTTGTCTGACACCGGTCTTCACTTCGAATGAATCTGAGGGCTGACCTCCATGCACGATTTTACAATGTAGTCCGTCGTAAGAATTCCGTATGATGTTGACTATCTTCTCGGGTACGCCGTAATGTCGTAGAAGGCTCCACAATATTCTCCTATCCCAGCAGTCAAATGCTTTTTCATAGTCGATGAAGTTGATGTAAAGTGGTGAATTCCATTCAATTGATTGTTCAACAATGAACTGTAGAGTTGAGATTTGGTCAGTACACAATCTTTACGTATTCGGCCTGTTGATCTCGACGTTGGGTGTCAAATGGATCTCTCGTTCGGTTCGATAACACTCTGTTGAGGACTTTTCCTGGTGGTGAAAGAAGATTGATGCCTTTGTAGTACTTGCGATTGCTAAGATCTCCTCTCTATAATATCTTGACGAAATACCCTTCTTTTCAGTCTGCTGCTACTTGTTCTTCCTCCTATATCTTACTGAAGAGAATATGGAGTATCTTTGAAGTTGCCTCTATATCTGTCTTCAGTACCTCAGCTGGTATGTTATCTAGCCCTACTGACTTGACACTCTCGATTTGCTAGATGGCCATTTTGATTTCTTTGACTGGGTTAATAGTATACATATGAATATAATGTGTACGATAAAATTGTATAAAATCAAGTCAATAACTACAGATCATGTAGTCAAAGAATTCATCCATTAAGTGATGGAATATTGATCGAAATGAATTATGAGTTAAAAACGTTGATCAACAGTAATAACAATTACATAACAGATTTATGTTGGTAGGGTATTATTGAAAACCAGGGAGCATTGGACAGCAGTTTCGTTCTAGAATGATATATCTAGGCAGTACACACTCTAGATTAGGCCCCAGGGGTTTCAGGCTGGTTAAAGCCACACTATATCATAAATTCATAGAAATGGCAATCTTATCATTAGATGTCGGTTCAGTGGTTGTGAGGGTTGTGCTCTCATTAACCTGAAGCCGCTGGGGCGGAATCTACGTTCTTCATTACCGAGAAGTTCCATACTAGGAAGCAAATTTAGTTTATTTCTCTCTGGTTTCCATCGGTACCCTATTAAGTTCAATTTTAGATGAATTCAATCAACCAATCTTAATGCCAATCTCTATAAACCACCTCAAAGTAGTAACAGTGAGGTCAGATAAAATGTAAGTAGAAATAGTTGAAATGTTTCAAGTAAACAGCAATAATTAAATAATATAATTGGATTAAGTGGTAGATTGAAAATGATGTACTGAATGAAACGTTATCAAGGCGAGAAAGATTGTAAAGAAAGAAGACATGATGTAATAAGGTAAGTGAGATATTGCTGTTATAAGAATAGATTCATTCCTGTTTCTTTAGGAATACACAAATTTTGCTCGAATGATTTCATTGCTATTTCTTTAATGAATTTAAGACGACTGCTAATCTATTGTTTATTGACTGTTTTGAGGGATTTTGAAGTGTCAGTTACTTGTTATGTGTCGACTAAATATTTTTCTGCAGACCTGATCATGACATTTAGTCTAATTTAACAGATTACTATTAGAATATGCTTCTGAAATCGAACATAGACTTAGCTTTCGGTTCTACCATTCCAACTGCTTAGGCAAATACATGGAAATTTATGTATATAGTTCGAGGTAATGTGAAATAGATATCTATCGAGTTTGACAGCAGGATACATTTTAGCTAATGAAAATTGAAGTTTTTTATTATTTTTGCTCTCGCTGCTTCCATATTCTTTGTAATAAATTTCTGTGAATAATAGCCCATTATTGAAAACTTTTAACATTCATCATCTGTTCTTAATGATTATCATGAATAATTATTCTTTCTTTGAATGCCAACGTCATAAGAGTTCTATTGTGTGGAGCTGAAACTTGTAAGGTAAACTATGAAAAACATCATATAAAAGATACATGTATTTATAAGCAGCTATTTGTTGAAGATATTTTGGATCCGTTGGTCAGATATCAAAAGTAACAACTCGCTGTGACAACGAATAAGCCAAGCAAAATCTAGTTGAGGAAGAGATTAAGAAAGGACGCTGGAGGTGGATTGGATAGGTGGATAAGAAAACCACCAAATTGTGCCACAAGACAAACACTAACTTGGAATTATCAATGCCAAAGAAAGGTGGCTGACGATAGAACATATTTGTTTGAGAATTGGAGGCAGACATAAATATCAGAATGAATAGACTTAGAAAGCAGTGAAAAGCAGAGTGAAAGACAGAATTGGATGAATAATGTTGGTCGGTGGTGTATGATTCACATGATGTAACGAACATTGATTGATTGATCTTAGTTGATTGACATATTCTACGTATTTTAAAAAACAGAGCCTTCATCAAAACCTTTTCAGCTGACTAAACAGAAACTGTTAAAATTTAGATGAATTCTATTTCATATGTTCTTATGATAAACTAAACGTTAAATTGCTCCGTCTTGTTTTTATTGCACCAATAAAATGAAAATTATCCTCTTTTATTTGTTCTGTCGTAACCTGTAAGATTTTATGAGTCATATTGAAAAGTCCCAGAAGGTTGACTGTATGCATTTGATTATAACACACGAAGAAGACACCACCAACATACCTTGCGTAATGTGTCGTTCCACTGAACACCTCCTTAAGCATAGTTCTTTCCAAGATTTGCCTTAAAATTTTATTGAGAATACTTACGAAATATCAGCCTACTGTTATACCATCAATTTGTCAGTACATTATAGAAGTCAACCTGATGGATGATAGCATCCAGTGTTAAATTGCAATTCATACTACGTAAATCATTATTGATGTAATTCTGGTTCAATATTTACTGATTATTATTGTATTAATTTGTTTAAATAAAAATATTTTACATTAAAAAATGCACTAGTTACACAGAATTTCAAAAGAAGAAACTGAATTCACTTCATTATTCACCAACTTGTACACACAAACACACACACACACACACACTATAAAACCAGGTGCTGGTTTTTAAAGTCACTTCGCATCACACTAATTTGTGATATAAAATTCAGAATTATTTTCATTAACATAACTCTTGTGATATATTTCTACGTTAGTTACACTGAAATGAAATTAATGAATGAAGAATGTTGATATGGAATGTTCAATGGAAATATGACAAAAATTTGGTAGTGAACAAACAAACACACTAACATTTAAACAAATTGTATAACCAACATGATTAGTTAATGTTAATGTTACTTACCATCTGATCGTTATATCCAAGAGAAGTATACAAGTGAAATTGTTATGATCAGTGTTAAAACTATGTTGGCTTTAAGAAGCATATTTCTATGGTGTGTGTATGTGTGTGTTTTTGGGTGTACGTGTGACTGTGTGAGTGAATGTGAGTGATGAAATGAACTCAATTTTCTTCTGTTGAAACTTAATTAAATACTTTAAGGAATTGTGTGTAATTAATACATTTTCTAATGTAACATATTTGCATGGTAATACAATAATCATAATCATAATAACAATATTAATTATACTGATAGTAAAGATACTATCGGTGGTAATAATGTACTTTATTCATTAATGTGTGTTTGATACATTGTGGAGTATTCAACACTCATGAAGTTCTTTAACATGTCACTTAGTTTCTTAAGAAGTAGATTTATTCATCTATATAATAAAGTAAACAAGAATGATAGGTAATAGACGATACATATGTATATATATGACATTCAAGTGAAAGTTTCATGAAATATGAGAAATGTATTGTATTATAACGTGTGAAAAGTTTGATCGTTGTAGCTGGACGTCTGTTGAGGTAGGCCTAGTTGTTAATGTAACTTTCTCCCTATGCCTACTAGGTCCCAAGCCGGACATAGAACAATAAAACAATAGACCAATCAAGCAGAAACAAAATCAAAATTGGAATCAGATTCGTATTATATTTCACATATTCCCTTATATATACAAAATAATCGTAGTGATTATTCATCGAATTGAAATTATCAGCATTTATAATAAACAATTGAATGTTGTCAAATGTGCTCATATAAAAGTGATGATAGTTTACAAATCATGTTAACAGCAAATCAATACAACTTGATAAAAACGAGATTTCAAATCCCTAACACCTCCCCTTTTTGAAAAATGACGATAATGCTGATATGTTTCTTGCTCGACCTCTTCGACAAAATAAGACACTAATAATCCAATCTCTGGAGGAGAGACACTAAGCACATGGGACAGTGACATTTCTGTCGAACAAGGCGATTCAATAGGATTAAGCTCAGGTAATGTTACTGCTACCTGGGGGGGACCATGATAGGAACTGCGTCATCAGTTTTTCAGGATCAACTTTGAACAACTCTTTGCATTTCTTAGATTAGGAATCAGATGTACTACCAGCCAAATCATCGAAATGAAAATGGTTGATAGAATTGATGAGGATATCGGCATAGAATGTGCATGTGTTTTCTGATAGCCCCTTCTGTGTAGGATTCATTTTTGCCTGGTTAAGATTACTAGTACACGCATTTGAAGCTGTTTATATCGTTTTTCCCGGAGTTCCAGCAAAGCTTCAACTTGTTCAAAGGTAAATGACATTTTGATAAGTTCACCCAGTCGCCACTGTTATAACGTGTGAAAAGTTGTTGTACGAAATAGACTGTAATGTGTATTCGTTAGCAAAGACTTTAATATCAGATCAAATTTAATAGTATTTCCATTACATAGTACGTGTAAAAATGGATGAAATACTGTGGAGTTTTTATTTTCTCATGTTTATATCTATGAATCCCAATGAAGCTGCATCGCTTTCTGTTCAAATAAATTCAAAAGATAAGACGTCAAGGAGAAGTGTGATTTACATCCGACGGAATAATATTAGCCAGTCGTTTCCTTGATTTCAATTATATATCTACATATATATTCATGATGACTTCAAAAGTTTCACCTCACACTCTACAGACACTCTACGAGATATGACTAACAGTATTTGAAAACTGGATAAGAACGCAGTTTACATGCTTAAAGTGTAAGTGAAGAAGAGAAAATAAAAAAATTAATTAGTATTAGTAAACTCCCTCCCTCAGTTTTAAACCAGAATCTTCTTTTTTCTCCCTTTTTGTTTTCTACTACAACATACATCATCGTAGTGTTTACAGTTTCAGAACCCTAATGAGCCATTACTAACTGATTTAAGGAAAAAGTGATAAGACGACAATATGAAGTGGTCAATCTTCTCAATTATAGGATACAATCAATATTTTGTAATAGTTTATTTTAGAATTAACTGTAGAATACAGTCAAGAACTTACAATGATATTATATTTAGTACTTATTGATAAATAATGTTATCTAATAGTTCCAGAGATCATATCTAAACTATTATAACTTAAGTATTGAATATTTCTATCTTATGAAGTTGTCAACTATAAAGTATTTGATTATATAAGTTGTCTATTACAAATCATAAATTATAGATCTTATAATAATGGAGTACATAAACAGATACAATGATTCTGTTTATGTACTACATTAGTCTTTTTGTTGTTAATCAACTAAATAGTTTATACTGATTGGTTAATGTATACAGAACTTTTAGAATAAAAACTAATGAATAAAACACTGAGATTCTTATCAAAGTTATAGTCGACTAATTCAATCAAATGAATAATAACATTCCTGTAACTATTTGTAGTATCACTGTGATAGTTGCAACAGTTTTCATTATTACCAACCTTATACTTATTGATAATCAAGGTAAGTTAATTATTTAAACTACTTAGAGCTGTTACTAGTATGTAAGGCAAAGAATAACTAACTCTTAGAATTATGTTTTAGTAGACTATTTCAATTAGTTCTATCATCATTATGTTCCTTGCGACTTATCCTCCTGTTTAGTACATTTACCGTTAATATACCATCTCTTATATATGAACTATAATTAACTGATTGTGTACAAGTTAACTCTATTCCCTACCATTTGTTTTGTATTAACATTAATTCCCTAACTAGTTGACTGTATGCTTTGCTTTTGCATAAATATAGAGAAATGCTTGAAATAGAATATGATTTTCTCTGGTTAACTCATCGGCGTATGTCGTACCTATTCTAGTCTGGGATTAAGCGGACTCCAAGAAGACGTACTAGGACTACCTAGGCACTCATTTAGCGTTTGTTTTCTTAATATGAATACATTCAGACTATACAAATAGCACAATTGATGACATCAAACCATACCAATATATACATTCAGAATCATCATACTATTAGACAAAGAAAAGTTGATGGAGAAGGGTCTTTTATTAATTCATCTAATCACATAAATGGTTTATAGATTTCCAAGTGTCAGTCAATTCTAATAATAAAACTGAACCATGCAAAATACATAGTTATTTTGCACAATGGATCAGATAGTCTCTTCATAACAGTCATGATAATTGTGTTGGTGTTAGACATGACTAGAGACCGTATAACTGTTCGTAGTAACTAATGTTTTTTTAACATTAAGCGAATATTTAAGTAGAACAACATGAAAATTGTTAGAGTAGATGGTGTTCAACTATTGATTATCTTCATGAAAATGCTAGGAAATGTATCTCTGTCACTTGTTCTTATGATTGATTTCATAATCATTCGATATAACCTCATTAGATTACATTTCATTGGAAATTTGGCAGACAGTAACAATTCTATAAATAACGATAGTTTGTCATACCTAGATGTCTTATTAACCAGAAGATCAGGCCAAATTATAAAAAGAGGAATCTATCGCAAACTGACATCATCAGACCAATTAATATGCATGTTTTACACCATTACAATATAAAAGAAACTTAGTTAAATATATAGTCCACCGAGTTAAAACTATCTACTCTAAAGAAGAGTTTATGAAGTAACTTTAAACTGTCCATAAATTATTCAGTAATAACAGATATCGACCTGAGTCCCTATCAAAATTGAGTCAAACAACCAACAGCACAATTGAAGTTTTCGTTTTTAGAAGCACAAATACTAGGTGATATAGTCTGCAATCCAATGACACACTGGTTAAACAATGCATATAATGCATATTTAATGCTGTTAAATTATTCCCCTTGTTCATTTAGCCATACAATTTTGATGTCTCAAAGTAACGATAGACTGCCTATTTATCGGTTTACCTACTTTTGCGGAATAAGTTACTTTGGTCGTACGATTAAGTAAATCCTTCATCGTATTTCCAAGCATCAACCTGTCGATCCTTCGAACAACAATGAAATGATATAAGAAGTTCAGCCTTAGAACACCTAGTCAATACAAAACATTAAATTATTATGAGCACAGCCTTCAAAATAATATACACAATACTAACCATTTTATCTTTCACCTCAAGATGTAGACTCTTACAAACAGCAAAGGCTATAAGTATTTACATTACTGAACCGAATCTTTCCATTCAAATATAGTTTGTACACCCTCTTTCGCTTTCTCTCACCCATGACCATCAAAGTAATCTTTATGCGTGTACATCTATCTCATATACTTCATTTTAATTCTATTATATAATCACTACATGCAACCAACTGATTATTGCAAACCTGCTCTTCATGTCTTCTTTTCTTATGTCATCAATCTGATTTCCAAATCAAATTTTACATGGTTATCAACTCTACAGTATTGCATAATCATTATAAACAGTTAATTAGACTGTTAATTTCAATTTTGATATCACGAATCTATCTGAATCAGACAACCACTGATCACTTGGAAGCACTGGACAGCTGTTTCGTTCTAGTGATATCAAAATTGAAATTAACAGTTAACTATCTCTACAAACTCCCCTAATTGTAATTAACATGAGCTCACTAGTGACTAGCTCCTTGAGGTAATTCCTAGAGTTCTAGTAGGAAGACGTGACCGGTAGAGTTCAGCCGTGTCGGGTGTGAGGCAGTAACTCACCAACGGCATAGAGGAGGTCGCGCAACGTATCGCGAATTATCTGAATTGGAAATATCAACCGTTAGAAGCCGACTCAGTGGTCCAATGGTAAGGCGTTCGCCGCAGAGCCAGAGGGTCCTGGTTTCGATCCCCGGTGGGGTCCTGGTGCGCACTGCTAAGGAGTCCCATAATAGGACGAAACAGCTGTCCAGTGCTTCCAGGTGATCAATGGTTGTCTGATTCAGATCGACTCGTGGTATCAAAATTCAAATTAACAGTTAACTATCTCTACAAACTCCCCTAATTGTAGTTAATTAGACCTTAACAGACAAATAAAGTATCTCCTTTTGTCTCGAATTTTATCATTATGTAATAAGTTTTAGTTATCCGCTAAACTTTACATTCCATTTTGAAATAATTAATATCATCATTATCATTAACAGTATTGTTGAATTGAGATAGTTTGTGGAGATCAGTATTTTTAATTGATTGAATTCGTTAGAAATTCATGTTGGCCGACTACCAATGAAAACCATGAAACACTAGACAATTTTTACGTCCTAGTACGGGACTCCTCAACGATGCGCACTCTAGATTCTGCCCCAGGAGCTTAAGTTTGCGAATGTCTAATCCTCCATGCCACTTATTTGGAATCCATTAGTATAATCTAAAAGTCCATCATTTTGTGATATCTGGTAAAACAATCATCCATTGTTATTAAACGTAGAAGGATGTGAGGGTGAAGAAACAGACACTTTGTTTAATGAAAATTTCCTAAATCCTTCATAGATCTACGGAAACTTGAAAATAAGTTGTCAATATGATTAAATTGAATGGTTGTATGACATTGCATCAATTTCGATAGGACGAAAATGATTCAAACAGGTTTTGTTTCCTATAAAGCAAAACTACCAGCGAAAGTCATATATACACGGGCAAATCTATATCATATAAACAGAATGACATGGAATACTGTCAGATGCATAATGACAACTAATGATTAAAATAATGAATTAAAACGCTATCTACTACACTAACGCTCAAACACATTCCAGTTATTTATTCATTCAATTGCGATGGTTATTTTTGTGGATATTAGTAATTTAGTTGATTGAATATATCAGAGATTGATGTTGGTAGGGTACCATTGAAAACCAGGGACTACTGGGCAGCTGTTTCATTTTAGTGTGAAACTTCTCATCAGAGTGTACTTCATATTGAATTATAATAATGAGCTCACTAGTGACTAACTCCAGAATATCCCTGAAGCTCTAGATAGAAGTTGTGACTGGTGGAGTTCCGACTTGTCGAGAGTAAGACAATTATCACTAATGACAATGGATAAACGTCGTATTATATATCACTAAATGATGGAAGTGGGAATCCTACCACTGAGAGACTGTTGGCCCAGTGGTGCATTGGGTTTGGCGCGCTCGCCGTCAACCTGGAGCCGCTGGTGAGGAATCTGGGATGCCCACTGATGTGGAGTGTCAAACTAGAATGAAACAGCCGTTAAAGACTCCCTGGTTTTCGATGGTACCCTGAAAGATTAATCTGTGATATATTTGATCAACTAAATTTATTTATTTTTTAATCCTGGTTAGAATTAATTAGTCTGATCACACATATCAACTTGTTACCACCATTTATAAATGTGTATCCATCCTCTGATTCATAATTATCATCACCTCCATTCGCATTCTTGCTCAAATCTATATGATTTGATAACAAGTCAATCTCTAGATTGTCTATCCCTTCCTATTAACATAGGTCACAGCGCTATATACGTACACAAATGATTGCAACATGTAACTACACACGAACTGTACACTTTCCTTCATCCACAACAATTCAACATTAATTCACTTATAATGACTCAAGTAACATTTTCATGCTCTGTATACGATTACAGATATTCGTAATGAAATTCGACCTCTTGCTTACATGCATATTCGATAATTTTTGATTTTATTTATTTCCCTGAAGAGGTTCAGGCCAGTTAACCAAGCGAAATATTGGAACATTCTCTTTTTTTATTTCATTCGCTGAGATTATTTACAAATATGCTTTACTCATAGGTCTTACACATTTATACTTCAATCGATGTGAATTCCTATAAAATCAGCTTTACTAATCATAGTCATCATTTTCATTCTGATTAGAATGAATGAATAATGTAGTCAATCAATTCTTTGTTTAGGTGAAGAATAGAAGTCGGTAACCTAAGCTCTATGTAGGATAACAGGTATTGATTGATTGATCGAATTTTTCATATTAGTCAAATGTTACATTATATCGAAGTACACTTTGATTTCTGTATATATGATATGCCGAGCACCTAACGAAGATTGACTATCTTCGAGGAGTGTGCTTTAGAACATTATTTCAATTATTATAACTGTGGACAATGTAATCATTTCATTTCTATGACTGTTATGTTTCCCTTACCCGGTCCTTCCGTTTAGTATATTTACTCTTAGTAAATTGTTTATTCACTATGAATTACGCTTACTTATTTGTGTACAGGTAGTCCCCATTCACTGCCACTCTTCGATTTGTCCTGTACCAATGTTAGATTCTTGATTGGTTCACTGTGTGGTCTGATTTTATGTATATATAAAGGTATGATTAAAATATAATACGATCTCAGTTCTGGGTTCTCAATTCTGGTTCTTCTATTATCGGCCTGGGCGGGGTGAGTGGGCTTAGGTCAGTCGTGTATTATCAACTAGGTACATCTCATTGGCGTTCGCGTCTACCAACCAAAATCCTCCTTCCTCTATTTCTTCACGTCAGGAGTAAACTACACTACAAAATCTCATCACATTCATAGATTTAATTACACTCTATACTTAAAGTAATCTACTTACTATTAATATAATCATGACCTTAATTAGGGGTTAGTTACTATAAACATATTTTTCATCAATTTATGATTATAATTAGGTGTTGTGGAGATAGTTAAATATCAATTTAATATTACGAATTGATGTGAATTAGACAACCATAGATCACCAGGAGCTGGTACTAAAGTAGCTGTTTAGTCATAGTATAAAACTGTTCAGAGGTGCACATGCAGGACGCTATCAATGGTTGTCTAATTCGGACGAATTTGTGATATCGAATTGAAATTTAACAATCTCCACAACATCTAATGAAAACTTTAATTTCAACTCATTGGTGACTAACTTATCTAGAGAGTTCCTCGAGTTCCGGTTAGACTACGTGACCAGTTAATTTCAACCGTGTCGGGTATGAGGTAGTTACCCATCTATGGCAATAGATGATATTGTGCAAACCTATCATAAATTGTAATTAGGATAAGCTTGTATTTTCTCGTTGATTTGTAATGGATTGAAACTTGTCAGTCTCTATTGCCATATGTGCATCCTTAGTGGATTGACTCGATATAGCAATATTACACAAATCGCATTGTGACTGGCAAGCGGAATCCAAGACGCGCGCTTCGTCCTATTTGGGACTCAACAGCTGGATGTACATGCATCCTAATATTGATATTCACAGTGAGATTCTAAATCAGTCTGCTTCATTCCAAACGACACCACGTTCACCATTAGGCTACTGTTCGCCTACGTGACCAGTCAAGTTCAACCGTATCGGGTATGAGGTAGTTACCCACGTATGGTAATAGATGATACTGTGCAAACCTATTATAAAATCTAATTAGGATAGGCTTGTATATTTCCGTTGATTTGTAATTGACTGAATTAGCAATATTAACCGTTTGGAGTAGAGCGGTTCAGTGATCTAGTGGTAAAGTGTTCACTGCGGATCCAGATGAATATTGGTTCTACTTATTATGATATCATGAATACTTCTTGGGAATCAATGCTTCTTTAATTCATATTAATTTCTAATGTAAACTTGTTAATTAGAATCTTTTGTTAATAAATTCAACATTGTAATTGTAACTCTTCACTAATTATCATATGTGATGATAATACTGAATAAGATCATCTACTTATAAGTGACATCATCAGCTGAATATGCACAACTATGTAAGAGTTCATTAATTCAATGAATCAATTACATTTCATAACATCAATTGATATTTGTAATATGAAATTCACTGACACTCATTTACTTCATTCTAATGGTGGTTGCTTATTATTATTCAAATTCACTATTCTCTACTGTATATGATTTCACAGATGACTTCTCATAATTTTAATAATTTCTACTGTAGCAACTAATGAGTTACAATTTCAAGGTGTTTGTAATGATTTCTATGAAGTGGCATGTGACAAATGGGAAGAAGAGAATCCGTTGTTAAATACAACTGACAGTATAACTTCTTTTGATCAAGTTAAGATGAATGTCAATAAATACTTCTGGGAAATCATTTGTAAGTTATAGGTAAATATTTTGAAATGATGATTTAGTCTGACTGATTGTATATTGATTCATGAATATATAAGAGCCTACAGTTATGCCGTAGTATCCATGAGAGTAAACAACTATTACCCAACTGCGAAGCTATGGAATGAGATCATTCAAAAATTCAATCAATGATAACTTTAAGTTGGAATGTGATCGTCAAGGAGAATTCAAAACGAATGTTTCATCCTATTTCGAAATCATCAGCTAGATGCACCTCCATCACAATATTAATGTTAACAATTGGATTCGAATTTAATTAGCTTCGTGCCAAACGCCACCGCGTTCACCACTAGTCTACTATGTCCAGACAGATAACTCTGTTGTATTGTAGACTGTTTGATTTGCAGATATAGATCATATTATGTTCCTTAGGAACAAAGAAATATATAGTCCATACTTGCTAATCTCGTGATAGCAAACAGTTGATTATATACATTAGTTTCATGTATGGATGCTATTTTCTGATTAATATACATATTCTTTATGCGTCAATATAGGAAGTTAGGTTCACCGTTGTAATCTGAAAAATGCACTGAAGATAGGACTAGTACTACTTAACACTCATCGATTAAGTGTATTTACAATCTCGACTGAAATATATCCATAAAGTTATATTACAATTATTAGGTTCAATGAATAAATATGAGACGGTGAGATTCATAACTATTTCTTCTGAAGATAAACACATAGACAGCTGACGAATGATCTTCAAGTTCTCCCATAGCCAACTGATATCTATTTAGCGTCAAGTTTGTTGTTGTTGTTTTTGTTTTTCCTTTACAATCATTAAAACCTTTTGATGATTTATAAGATAAAATTATTACGATGTGTCATTATGATCACAGATACTAACTAATTGATTTGCATAGTGAGGATGTATTTGGATGTTCCAGTTGATTTGTCATAGATTAAAGTTGATCAATTTCTGTTGCTGTATATGCATCCTGAGTGAATTGCCTGTATGTAGCGATGATTCACAAGTATTGTTTGTCCAACTGTACCTCCGCTTGACGAGTCCCAAATAGTAGGAAACGTCCGTTCTGTATTCCGCTTGCTAACCACATTTCAAATCAAGCAATAATTGATTTGAGATGGTTATTTTTGTGGAGATTGGTTATTTGATTTGATTGGATATATCACAGATTGATGTTGGTAGGGTACCATTGACAGACAACAAGGGAGCACTGGACAGCTGTTTCGTCCTAGTGTGGAACTCTTCAGCAGTGCGCACCCACGATTCTGCCGTCCCAGTGGTGTAGATGGTTAGGCGTTCGCGTCGACCTGAAACCCCTGGTGCGGAATCGTGGGTGCACACTGCTGAAGAGTTCCACAGCTGTCCAGTGCTCCCTTGATATCAATGGTACCCTGCTAACATCAATCTGTGATATATCCAATCAAATCAAATAATTAATTTACATGTTCAAGCGCAAGTTACGATAATAATTAGAATGGTAAATACGAAAAGAGGATAGTCACCTAATGAGACATCATACCACTGATATATCTGACCTACGAGAGTTGTATATGTGATTTCTTATGTGGCACTGTATATGATATTATCATCATGATAATAATATACGCATGTATACGGTTAATCTGTTTGTTGATCTGTCATTTGGACTATTATGTCAAAGTAGATGAATTAAGTAAGGCTGGGACAAGTTGTTAATTATCGGATTACACGAAATAGTTAGCAATAAAACTAAATCGGCCATCGTCTAACACGCGTAACAATTACTCATCACATATGTAGAGACTAACTCAGTAAAAATAATCCCTCTATCTACTAATAAATATAAAACATTCATGTAGTTGTTTCACTAACTCACATTAATACATTTGACTTATAATTAACTGAATACATCACAAATTGATGTCAGAATCTGGGCTAAGCATTACTGAGCAGTTCCACACTAAAATGCAACAGATATTTAGTGCTCTCTGGTACTCGGTGATACTCTACCAACATCAATCTGTGATATATTCAATCAGTTAGAAATGCCAATCTCTAAAATAATAACTATCTCAATTGAATTACTTTTAATTTTTCTTTATTACATTACAATAATTAAGCTGATAATACATATTCCAATGGCGACACATATTTACAAGAAGCTAGAACATTTTACAAATCATGTATACATTCTCGTAATTCCGAGTTAATACGTTCAACATATCATCATTTAATACATATGTACTTCGGTGATTGGCAACTCATACCATCATTTTCACAGATGATAAATGTTACAAATAATGGAGCACCAAATATCCAGAATATGAGTCTGACAGATTTCTACCTACCAACAATAAGTCAAACTGGACATTCACTTTTATTTTCACTAGCTATTGATGAGGAAACATCAGCTATTAGTGTAAGTACGCCTAATTCATAATTTAGTTATGTAACCTGTTTTATGTGAATCATCGATTATGTAAATATGCAACGTCTATTGTTATATACAACATCGATGTATGTCCATCACTTCAGTGTTTCTTTACAACTTTATGTTAGTTGATTTACAATGAATAACAATACAATTGTTAACAAACTGTTGCTAGTTAACTAGTATGAATGAAAAGTAATCCAAATTGAAGTACAACATCGAACTAGGAACATTTGTGCATTAATCCTAGTTGGCAGACATCAGCGGAACACCACAAGATGAATAAATTAGTAGAAATAGTAGTTACATGAGCAGTGGAAAGAAACTAATAAAATAATTTATAGCTCAAGATTGAAGGGAGGGTAAATTGTGAATTGACCTACTTAAACTGTAACTGATTCTTAGCCATGTTACTCAGAGTCGCTAAGAATTTGTTACTGTATTCGTGCGGACTCTAACCAGGTAGTTTATATCTACCAACAATCATTGATTTCATGAACTGATCTTTGCTTTAGTTTAACTGAATTCCACTGCAATATGTTTTAGTATACACCGTCAAGGTAGGCAGTGGTTAGGTATATCCAGCACATGTCCCTCTAACTTCAGTCAATGAATATTCACTACCTCATCAACTGATTTATCATATTTATCAAATACCATCAACCTAAACGTTCCATCATTTAACCTGTGATCACAGAAAACACATGTGATGTTCCATACCCATCAGTGATTTAATATAAATAACCTATGAATGAAATTAATTGTTAATGACAAGCAAACATATCCATAAAGTAAAGCAGATCGGAATGCTGCTCAGTACACTTCTTTTCTTGTTGAGAGACGAATATCTCGTCTATAACATCAGCATTATACTCTGTAAAGGCCAAACGAACTTCGCAAATCTTTGTCGAGGTATAATTAAACACCAACCAATCAGAACTAAACAAACTTCTAGGATAAGTGAAGTGGGCAACGTGCTTGATGTTGTCAGTCTATATCTTTAGTTCTAGTGTTAACGCATAGATGTCAGTTGTAAAGCGACAATATGAATTTACTGTCGGATGAGGGGTGAAATGCATGCTTGGATTGTTGCTCAGCGCTGCCAAAGGACTACATTTTTCAGTTTATTCACCAAACAGTTATCTATGATCTGCATATTCTAAGTCAATTAGTGAACCACCTGGTAGGAGATCATTTTGTCAAAATTCACATGATGAGCGTGTTATCGCCAATAATAAATCTATGAAAAGAAGGTTTTGGCTGGGTGTAACCAACGCTAATTAAGTGTGCCTAGTTGATAAAAGGCGACTGACGTAAGCCCACTCACCCCATCAGGTCAACAATAGAAGAACCAGAATTGGGAACCGAAAACGACGGAAATCTTATTGTATATACACACAAAACCAGACCACACAGTAAACCAATCAAGAATCTAGCAATGATTCAGAATAAATGAAAGAGTGGCACAACCAAGTAACTGTAGTTCATAGTAAATAAACAATATACATACTAAGAGTAAATATTCTAAACGGGACGACCGGGTAGGGGGAACGTAACAGTCATAGAAATGAAATGATTACATTATCCACAGTTATAATGATTGAAATAATGTTGTAAACCACATTCCTCGATGATAATTAATCTGCATTACGTGCTCGGCATATCAAGCTCACAGATTCATTCAAAGTGAAGATCGGCGTCACATAGGGCTGTTTATTGTCACTCCTTTAATTTTACTCTATTGGCAGTTGGGTGGATCATGAAAAGTATAACATCTCAAGAGCAGCACGAAATACAGTAGATAATATGAATTCAGCTAGACGACTTGGATTTTGCAGGTGACTAACGTCCCTCTTCTATCCCTCTTGCATCAATGAATACATATGAAAATGGTCAGTGTAGCAGTAGACTCTGCAGTCAGCAGTAGGCGTCAACATGCACAAAGTGAAAAGCATAATCTTTAGATGCAAAACAACGAGCCCCAACCTAATTACACGTGCAGATAAGCTCTGAAAGGTGTTAAAACTTTTACATGCCTAGACCACTTCATCACTGATAAACAAGGAGAATCTGATACAGACATGAAGGTATGAAATTGGCACGACAATTAAATGCAACGGCAGAACTTCTATAATTAAACAAGAACATCCGGAACTCAAACCAATTGTCAACCGACATCAAAGTCGCAATTCTCAATGAAATCGTCAATACAGTGCTTTTGAATGGGTCTAAAACTTGTAAGGATAGCTACGAAAAGCATCATCTATAGTATACAAATATTTATAAACAGAAGTCTACGCATGATCGGATCCATTGATTAGATGCCTTCAGCAACAACTTTCTGTTGATTAAACCATGCAAGCCAGAATCTAAGTGGGAAGAAATTATGAAAGGATGCTGGAGGTACATAACGAATACATTGAAGAAATCATCAGACTGCGTCACATGAAAAGTACAAACTTAGAATCCTCAAGGCCAAGGAAAGAGAAAAAGACTAAAGAGCACATTAGTTTGGGAATTGGAGGATGATATGAATAGCAGGATGAAGAACACTTGGGAAGAACGAGACGAGTGCAGTGGATAAATTTGGTTGAGGAATGTTGGTCGATGGTTAATGCTTCACGTGGTGTAATAGGGATTAATTGATTGATTGATTGATTGATTGATTGATTGATTGATTGATTGATTGATTGATTGATTGATTGATTGATTGATTGATTGATTGATTGATTGATTGATTGATTGATTGATTGATTGATTGATTGATTGATTGATTGATTGATTGATTGATTGATTGATTGATTGATTGATTGATTGATTGATTGATTGATTGATTGATTGATTGATTGATTGATTGATTGATTGATTGATTGATTGATTGATTGATTGATTGATTGATTGATTGATTGATTGATTGATTGATTGATTGATTGATTGATTGATTGATTGATTGATTGATTGATTGATTGATTGATTGATTGATTGATTGATTGATTGATTGATTGATTGATTGATTGATTGATTGATTGATTGATTGATTGATTGATTGATTGATTGATTGATTGATTGATTGATTGATTGATTGATTGATTGATTGATTGATTGATTGATTGATTGATTGATTGATTGATTGATTGATTGATTGATTGATTGATTGATTGATTGATTGATTGATTGATTGATTGATTGATTGATTGATTGATTGATTGATTGATTGATTGATTGATTGATTGATTAATTAATTG